>CAAKHC010020428.1:38677-95208 GCA_901007825.1 Macroramphosus scolopax
CATCAGACACGTCCCCACACCCACACCCCCACACACACACACACACACACACACATCCACACAAGCAAAGGTGATTATGTACCCACACTGCAGCCCTCGTTTATTTATTTAGACATCAAGTTGCGGGATTTGGTCAAATGTTATATAAGGCTGGTTTATATAAGTTTATTTTTTGACACATCATTTAACTTTATGAACTTTTAAAACCTAGTCTAAGATAAATGTAATATATAGGTTAGTGTAAGTCACATTATTTCTCAATAGTTAAGTTAACTTTAGGAGATTTGGCACAAATATCAGATGCTACTTTTTAAATATATTTATAAACATATTTTGTCTGTAAAAAAAATGGAGTACGTGACAAATGTGTGACGGGTGAAACTTCTTTCATTTCTCTATTCATGAGTTTTCAGATGTTCAGGCTGAGCTGGGAAATAAGAGCTTTTAAATAAGTGTTGCCAGGTACTGTGATGGGTTTCATCATGCACATTATTACCTGAATGTGTTGAAACCTTTGTTCCATAATTGATATTAGTACGTTTTTTTGCAGTGATGTGCAACCTAAAGAATACAGGACACAAAAAATAAAATAATACATGACAAGTTAAGCTAGAGTTGAACACTGGAAATCATTTTGGGGAAGCAGTTTTTGAAGTACTGGACATTTGTTATAAATTGTGAATTGGAAGAAAGAGGTGTCTAATTTTTATTCGGTCCCGGAAAAAACGTAAAAACTATTCATTTTGTAATCAGTTCTATTTCGTCATCTGATCCACCGTTCAACCTCAATAACGCTTCTATAAAGACATTTTGTGCCTCCGCAGCAATGGGAACGTTTAGATGTATTTCAGAGTTGTTCCATGCATATGATGACTCCATAGGAATCCGCCGCTATTGTATTTCCTTCTATGAAATCTATTGCAGCAACACAGAATACACAACAATACCTAGCTATTGAGGGAGAAAGGTTGTATAGCTAGCTCATTATCATCAAAACCCTGAGCACCATTTTGTGTTTGATAAGTACCAGGGAAAGCAGAAGGCAAAGCACAGAGACAAGAATGGTTGCCACTGGCACCGGGGTTGGCATCAGACCCTCTTTTGTGTCTTTTGTAGGATGCCACCGTGTCCCCAGTTTGCATCTGCTGCATTTTTAACTGTTCAGTAGCAATTCTAAAACGGCTCTTTTAGCGCTGCTTATTCATAATATACAACATTTGTATTGTGAGTTAGCACGTGTATGATATATTGTGGATACTTTTTTTTTTTTAGGAAAACGTGTGAGAGATAGCAACATATCGGCGAGACGGTTAAACGTGATGGTCCCAAAATTTTTTTTTTAGCATCTGAAAGAGTTCACTCATCAACATCAACACAGCGGATCAGATACGATAATTTCCTGTTGTCCTCAAATTTTCTGTTGGTTGAAACCTTGGCAAATGCAAAATAGCATTCTTGTACGGGATCGCAGAGACGGCCGAGCTTTCTTTTCCTTTTTCTTATTCGCAAGCTAAAGCATCTTTTTTCTTTTTCCTCCAAGTTACCAAGCAGTGCCCATCTCCAGACAATGCAGCCATATTGTGGTAGCGTGCGGTGCGGCGCCATTTTGTTTTGCACTGTGCCAGGGAGGCAGGCAAATCACCAGTAATGGTTGTTAGAGGTTTGGCGGTTGGCATCAAACCCTCTTTGTCTGCTTGCAGCATGCCTTTGATTCGTTGGTTGGCATCCGCAATGCAGCGGGCACATTGGAAAGTTTTTTTTTTTTGACAGTGGCAGAATGGAAGCTGCTGCCTTTGTTCTGCTGCAACTGCGCGAAACAAACAAACATACAATCAAACACAATGAAACTAGCAAAACGGCTCTATCTGAAATAGAATCTGGTATTTGTGCGAAACGGCCCAAAAAAAAAAAACGGTCCATGTTGTACTTTTAATATTTTTCTCAGCTCTGCTTGGTGGCAGATCAAATATATCGATGCCACAATTCACCCAACAGCAATTCCTCCTATTCTTTGTGTACAAAAAATCTAAATGTTGTGTATTTGTTTGTTATTTCGGTGGGTTACTGTCTGAGAAAGGTTGGTGGGTTGGCAGCGAGTGCGCTGGTTGAATTTAGAGAGGGCACTCAGCCCCCTTGTTCTGGGGCACAGACGCGTTTAGCCAGGGCTGTAGCACCCATGTGCATGCCCAGATGAATGCCCGCTGGGAAGTAGGCTGTGGGCTGGGAGTGGGGGTCGTGGCATTCATTGTGCCAACTGGCAGGCCCTGTTTAATACTGGGTCCTGGCTTTTCACACACACACACACACACACACTAACACACACACACACTGCCTACTGTGCACTGTTTCAACTTGATCTGATAATGCGATAAACGCAGTTCTTATTTCGTTCCATCATATCGTCGTCTCTCCCCGAGCTCGAGTTATATTTTGGATATCCGGTTTGACGGCTAATAGAATAGTTGTAACAGGACATGTAGATAATTGGCACGTTAGGACATGTAAGGATACTCCAGGGCACGTTTGTATTCGGTGTTCTTAAGCTGCTCACCACTATCTCCTCGTCAAATGTTGGAATGTGTTCACTGAAAAGTTCTCCGCTCAGAACTGAAACTAATAAGTAACAAAAGATTTTTTATGTGATCAGTAAACACAAGCGATCGGTATTTTCATTCCCCCCTTCTACCTGAATTGTAAATCAGTTCGACATGAAGAAGCTTGAACAGAATGACGCAGCGGTAGCAGCAGTAATTAGAAATCACAGCAAAGGATTCTGGGCATTTTGAAAATTGTCGCTGGATTTCCTCAGTGACAGAAAAGGATTGCCGAGGAAGTCCAATGGGAGTCTTAAGAGGTCGAGGTCAAGCAGCTTTCCCTTTACTCTGCCGCTGGAAGTTAACACAACCATAAAACATCATTTCCTTGACTTTCTCCCCTCTAGTAACCTAACTTTTTTTTTTCACACCGTCATGATAGTTTGTGGAAATGGATGGATTACCTCAGAATACATGCTGCCATGTTAATGGAGACCTTGTTTAACGAGCGCCAGACTTAACCTCTGCCCCCGGGGCCGTGACCTTTGCAAAGGGATGTGGCAGGCTGTCCTCTGAAGTTTAATTGAGCAAAACAGATCAGTGAAAACGCACCGTGTAGGCCCAGGGCACGTGGAGAAGGAAGACTTTTTGCCTGGGGGGGTGGTGGTCAGAGGAGGAGGGGGATGTGGGTAAGCCCCCCTTGTTGACCTTCTCAATCGAGGTCAAACCACGGTGGTTGAAGGATCACTGGTGGTCTATTGGCAACTGTTTGTCTCCGCTCCCGCGCTACTCCTTCTGGTCTGGCTGGTGGTCCCTTGGTTCACTGGCCTAAGTGAGGGGGAGTAGGCAACACTGTCTCCCCCCCCCCTCACACTTCCTCACCCCTCCGTCTCTATCGTCATGCCTGGCCATTGCCTGCTCATCACGCTGCATGGGGTTGCCGTTTGCATCTTGTTTTCCGCCCGGCTGCCTCCGAGGCTCTGGTCAGGCGGCCAGTGCGGAGCCCTGACCTTGTGGGTCACAGTGGAGGTCTGTGACTAAGCACAACATCCATTCCTCCCTCCCTGCATCCCCTTATCCTCCTCTGCCATCAGGAATCACCCTTGCGGCACACTGCCCAGCCAAATGACTCTCTCGCTGCTTCTCTCTCCCAGTCTCTTTTCATTTCTCACTCTCTGGCTTTCCCTCAAGTCAGAGACTCCAGCCATGACAGCTGTCCTAGGCCAAGGCACTTGGCTGGAGAAAGGGTGGCTGGGTTTATGCCAGAAGTGTGAAACCAAACTTGTTGTAAGCAAACAGTATGAAGGACACAACTGTTTGTCTTAACTATTCCGGGTTAAGTTAAGCTCCCCTTCGTGTTCTTCATTGTCTGGTGAAATGATAAACTCTCGGAAATATGTCTAACAAGTTGAGTAGGATTCTCTACTCTGGCACGATTTGTAATGGTGAGCGTTCAGAGCCAAATCGGCGAGGCAGTAGTACAAATCCTGGGAATAAAAAACCTTAACTAATGACTCCAGAGCCACATAGAAAAACTCTTCAGAGTGAACTGCACAACCCTGTGCTTAGCTTCCATTCTGGCTTCCTTATTAGTATGCAATAGAGCCTGCGGTGTCTGGCTACCTCTATCTCAGAGCCATAACCTATCGAACACATTCTCTCAATCTAATCCACTTAGAACTCCTTCCCAGCTTCACCGCTTGCCTTATTGATTTCCGCTTCCCACTAAATGTCTTCCCAATCCTTTTTCTCTTAACCCAGGAGCTATTTATGTTTTGCAGTGTTCTTTATTTCTTGCTTCCGTTTTTTGTTTGTTCCCTTTCTTTCTATTTTTTTTTCTCTTTCTTTCTCCGTATCTTCGGTTGTTTGAGATCTTCATCCGACTCTCCTCTGCCTCCTCTCCCCTCCTGCTCTTCGTCAAACACTAACCTGGATAGAGTGCAGCCAGGTTGCCCGGCTCTGTATGAAACTTGTGTTATTAGCAGCAGGGTTTTGCTCAAGCAAATACCTCAAGGCTTAAACAGGCCATGTTACCTCCTTAGCCCTCTTTTGTGTGCCATGTGTACATAAACCTCCATGGAAACAAGGCAACTCTGAGCAGAGGCCACGGAGAAATGTGGATGCTTTCTTTCTCAGGAAAATTTACAACTCCCTCTTTTGCTCTGCAACAGTGTGTTTAATTTGCTTGTGTCACAGTTTGAGCTGTTGAATCAGTCAAAAAATGGGACGTGGCCTTTATTTGGCATTCTGAGGCCCAGACATTGTGTTGAAAAGGCTTTTCTTGTCTAATTCAGCAGGAGACTGAGTTTTGCTTCTGTGGCTACACTTGGTTAAGGAGTGCAGCTTGTGTCATTAGACTATGGTTAAGATCCCGGCTTCACCACACTTTCCCAGGCTTTTGGGGAGGACCCCAAATGCATTTCAAATCCCCCCGAGGCCACTTGACTGGAGGACCGGCACCTCCCATTCCTCACAGATAGATTCCCCACCCCCACCCTGTCTGCTGGTCCTCCCAAATGAAGACAAATGGGTACATTCACCCCCTAAACCAAGCACTACACTGTACCTCACTGTCCTGCCTTACAAAGGCTCTCCCTGCTGCCTGAGCTTCTCCATCAATTGGCCGCCTCTCTTCTTTGCCATCAAACTAGCATAACTGCTAGAAAAACTTACCACCGTCCCATCTGCCTCCGAGACCGGTCATGTTTGACGGCGGGATCCGCGGTGGAAAGACGGGTAAGGAGAAAACCTAGAGGAGGAACAAAAGCCTTAAAGAATTCATGGGAAGATCTTTTTTGACCTCACATTTTTCAAGTGTGCTGAGAGAAAAACCCTCAAGTACCAGACTGAGACTTACTCGCAAAAGCCAATCCCTTTCACTCGAGAAGGAGCCTTGTGAGCGACCAATGAAGGGGAGAAAAAAATGGAAAGGGGTAGTAGGTGGGGTGTGATGAGGAACTTTGGGCAGGGATAGACAATCAGAGTGGTTGCCCAGGAGACACTGACTTCTCTGTGCAACCCCCCCTCTCTCTCACACACACACACACACACACACACACACACTGCTTTGCCCCATCAACGTCTTTTCAGTCCAGACAGGGCCGATCAGTGACCCAGAGTGATGGTTGTCTCTTCTTTTGTTTGGCGGTACAGTACGGCCCATCACTGTGACGGCTCGACAAGACCTGCGCGGGACAGAAAAAAGAAAGGCTCGCCACTGCAGGGCTGTGCAAAATTTACTTTTGGGTGGGCATGTTGCTGTTTGCGGTGGGGGCCAATCCCCAGAGGATTTCTTTCTAATGTCAGTGCAGCGGGTCAAAGAGGGGATATGATGTCTGGGGCTTGGGAATGGCCTGCTTACGACGGATTCATCAGCGCCCCATTGAGTTGTCAAAGCTCGCCAAAAAGCTTCCACTCCCCCTTCACATATGTCAGGTTCACTCCCAAGTGGAAGAACCACCTTAGATCAGCATAAGATACTATATATTAAATGTAAACAACAAAGCCACTCCCAATGCGCTTGTTACTATAACTATAAAATGTATAGATAAACTATAGGCTACTATCATCTATTGATCTTAGGAGTGCAGTACGGTCTGGCTGCTGTGATGCCCCACACTAACAGGATGGTTAGTAATGATGTTCTTACTGAGAAGGAATGGGTCCTGTTATTGTGGTGTCATCCAAAAACCTGTTTGAAACCTAAATGATTTGGCTTGATAGCTCTTTTCCATCGGCCTGCTGTTGCTCCGCGAGCTGACATAAGGCCCCAGCATGGTCGTTAAGCTGTACCGACTTTAAGAAAACTCTTGCACATTCACAATCATGCATTTAGAAAACCTATAAACGAATTTAAGTGACACACATTTTCAACCGCTGGTCACCTGCTCTCCGGGCTCAAAAGTCTACATTCAGAGTCAATGAACCGCAGGTCCGCAATAACAACAGAGCCGAGTAAAAAGTGGTGAAATGGAAAGTGAGAGTGCTTTAAGAGCTTGTTCCAGATTTACTCAGGCTACAGTGTAATTAGGCCTCCAACATGTGCGCAGACCTACAACCCACAATTACACTACAGATTCTCACCAAAACTGCATCATGCCTCTCTTAAATCCCATATCGTACCCCATATTAGCAAGGAATTTAGGGTAACAAGAGTTCATCAGGCCAAAGCAGTCACCCACCCTCCTGTTATCTCTAAAGTGGGCTATGCTTCCCCAGCTAATAAAACACAGACTTTGCTAATTTCAGCTTATGACGTAACGGCTGATCTTTCCTCATTGTTTTCACAGATTTGTTTGCAACCTGTGGCCTGGGATTACCGCTCGTTTATCTTAGCTTTTAGAACCGTTATGATTATGACCCTAGTTGACCTTCGCATAGCTAAATGAGAAAGACTCAAACTAGTCATCTCTTATGGGATCGCAGCTGCATCTTGACGGTGTTTTCCGGGAACATCTTCATTTGCTTGCATTTTCTGTTTCACAAACTATTAGAGGCTCACCAGACATTTTTCTCTCCCCTTTTCTGTAAAAACCTCTGGTTGTAACTTAGTTTGCCATGTGTGTCTTGTTAAGGGCAGTTATGACAAATGGCAGCAGCTGTACAAACTAATCCCTCTGTAGCTTTCACACATGGCGCCCAATTAACAATGGACCACTGTGGGGCCCTAATCCACGGTGCAGCCATCCTCTGGTCCTGTTCGCCGAGCCAGTACTGCCCCAGGAGACTCTTCTTCACAGCTCTCCTGCTAACCAGACTCTTACTCCGTTCAGATGGGAGCTGGTGAACACAGTATGCTCTACTTGGTTTGAAGATTCAGTAGCCATCTTGTTTGTGTCCGTGTCGGGGAATCCTGGTACCTGGAGGCTAAAGAGCCCGGGTTTCATTTGTCACTTCTGGAGTTGGATTGGGTTGCAGCTCACAGAGAACACACCGCATCTGAATGTGCATCTGAGTGTTTCGACTCAGCTGCTCACATGCGCGCATGAACTCACGTGTGTTCTTCTTGCGGGTGCATGCATTAAAACACAGGCACACAGCTGCAGTTGATAGATTTAGCGAAGTGGCTGCGGCACGGGTGGGTGGGAGCGGTGTGTTCCAATGTGTGTATATGTGTGATATAGCTTTCCTGTCAGTTGGCATATTTCCAGTGGCTGTATGATGATAAACTGCTATTCTTGTGGCTTCAGATAGTAGACTGCTTGCTGTAATGCACTTAAAGCGTGAAGGGAGAGGGCACACACATTGCATTCACTACCTACACAATCTTACAGGATAATACTCTACATGACTGCGGAGAGTTAAGCCACAATCTTAACTTAATTGTTCTTTTCAACTTCGCATTTATCTCACCAATAAATACGACGCTGGTTCGCGGCACTTATTTACAAACCGGCGTGGATTGTTGTTTCCTCACTTTCTTCCGTCCGATTGAAAACAAAGCCAGAAACAGTAGTTTGAGACTTAAAAGGAGGTTGTTGAAGGGTCGGCGGCCATCAGGAAAACGATACGGGACCCTGCCAAATCTATGACATGAATGAAACAAATGGATGAAGGAAAATGAAAATGGTTGGGGTGTGATCTCTGGCAGGCGGCGTAAAAAGCAGTGCCAACTATTATGAATGGGAAGCTGCTGCTGAGCTCATGAAAAAAAAGAAAAAAGGAAAAAACACACTTTTTTCATCCGCCATCCAAGAATAATTAACCGCGTGCAGGACTTCTGGTGAGGGTGGAGAAAGCCACAAGACACTTCAAACCACAGAGGACAGTGAGACACAGAGGGGGAGGGGGGGTGTATTACAAAAAAAGGGTTTTGTTGGCAGATAAAGCAGAGTTATGAGTTACAGTTAGCTTTAAAAAAACATAGAAACAAAAGAAAAATTGTTTTCTGATCACAATATATATATGTAAATAAAACAATTAAAACAAACTCATCTTCTTGAGTTCTGGGAAATTAGGATTATTAGGAGAATTTGCTGTAATTTCTTTTCAATGAAGGAGCATGTTTGAATACATGATGACACTGATGAGTTGAAGCCCTACATCACTTTGCTGCACTGTTATTAATATATTACTTATAGGCTTCTGTTATGTAGGCAGAGTGATGTGATGCTAAGACCTGTACAGAGGCCACATGTACATATATATATATAGGACCTGACAAGGGTACAGGCCAGGACACTAAACAGAGGCATATCATAAGCGCCCTGTCACGTACACCACATCCCATAGAGATAAGGACTGTAGTTTATCCTTTATTATTTTGTTGCTGCAGGGTTATACTGGCATTGTGCTGCTTTCTGGGTTAATTTCATTGCATTTTGTCCCTGCAGGACACGTAAGCCAGAATTTATTTGAATTCATTACCCACTCGCGCTGACGGAAAGAAACAGCAACATTGTTTTACCGTTAAAACCTTTTCTCAGTCGTCATCCTGTATGTCACAAACATCGCCCGGGACAGACAAAGCGCGCACTGTTTGGAGGCAAACGCTCAAAACAAAAAAGTGATTTCCCCATTATGGGCTATCAAAGCAATGTTATCAGCGATCAACATATTCTCACCCTGAGACAGAGAGGAGAAGAATGCCCCATTGACTGATACTGGCTGCGAGGCTGGTCGCACTGATCTCCTGAAGAAAAGACCAGTGTCGCTGGTGGACCCCAACTCCCCCCCAACTGCCTCCCCAGTCTTTGCCTTCTTTCCTCTATATATGTCTCAATACTTCTTTAAGGGGGGGCAGCTAAAGAGGACTGTGTGTGTGTGTTAGTGTGTGTGTTTGGTGTGTATTGTTGAGGTGCTGCCGGGCGACTCTATCCCATGCTGGCGGTGCAGGGGGGGGGGCTGAAAAGACAGAGCCGTCACCTGCCAGACTGCTGGAATGTTAATGCTGTGGCTCTGATAATTGGATTTTGTACACACCGTCTACGTCTATGAGGAACGTCCAGCAACTTTCCCCCCTTATTGTTCAGCCCAGCCCCGGACTCTCAATAGGGCTTGTCTATGTTTATACAAGCACTCACGTCTCAATAAAGACTGTTTACAATGCGAGCGAGTGTGTGTGTTGGACTTCTGAACCAAAGCGCAAGTGTGTGGACAAGGAGACTGAAAATGATAAGAGGAAAGTGTCAAACGATCAGGTTGTGAGCAATATTAAAGATAGTACGAGTTCTTAAGTCTCAAAAGAAGTTTCTCCTCAAGATTTGAGGAGTATTGCTAACAGATTTGTACACACTTGAATAAAACGCCACCTTTAAAATCGCAGAGATTATTTTTAACTTTTAATTTGCAAACCTTTCATCCCACCGTACCAGCAATGTGCCTGCATGTTCTGAACTTCGTGAACAGTCAAAGGTAGGCGCACCCACTCCGGGGTCAGAGGCGAAGAGGAAACGCTTCCTATTGGTGGAACATGTGTGAGGCGTACATGATCTAGGATCATTAGGGAAGTTATGGCTCTTGTTTGCGTCGGAGGGAGCCTGGAATCAGGCCGGGAGCTGTGACGCACTCGTTTCCCTAACCCTGGCCTCCCGTGCTATTTCCACCCCGGCTGCAGTGGCTTGAGCTGGTTAAACGCCTCGACTGCACTGACCTAAATTCTTCTTATTCACCTCAGAAGACCCTTGCCTTAGTCAACCAACTGTTTTTTTCCATTCCCATAGTCCTTCCTATGTAATGAACGTTCACTTTGTTTGTCCATAAAGTTCCTTCCTGTACATAAGGAAGCCGCATTTTGAAAAAGCCATCGTATTCCCAGCTGTAATCCTGCGGAGCAGAACAGCCAGAAACAATGACAGAGGTTTTTTCTGTTGGCAGAGAGACTTGTTGTGGTTAGATAAACAGCCTCTAATTGCATATAATCTGTGTTAAAGTAAGGCATTTGGAACAATTACTTTGGTATGTTTACCAAACAGCTGTTGTGTGGATTTCTTTTTTTTTCACGTCTCTAAAAGATTTAATGGATTTGGTTCACCCCTCTGGTTAGTGGAAAAAAAAAGAAATAGGTGCTACATTTACTTGCACTGGTTCAGGGTTTTTCCAGACTTCCACCGTTACAGAAACGAAACCTCCAAACAAATCTGGTTAGTTCGATTTGATTAAAGTTTGATGCAATATTTCCACAATGTCCCACCTCATTACAATGTAACGGTTCTACATTTATCTGTAACATTATTATTTAATAGCAACGTGTTAAATTGAATTGTGATCTGCAGTACGTTTAGATGTACGTACAATATATGTTATGATGGTAGAACATCAAATATCTTAGCCGAAAGTGAAAAATGTCAACGGATTGAATATAAAAGTTTTACGAAGCTGCAGCTTTTACAGGAAAGATTATCGTAAAGCAGAACTCCAATGCAGACAAGAGCCCTACATGTTTCTCCACCGTCTTGCTCTTTTCCCTTTAACCTGGCAGTAGTGTGCTGTTGCATAAACAATGGTCTGGGCAGCCACCTTTGGGCTATTGTAGCCTTCCACAGGGCTGAACTCTGGCCAAGTGGATGTTGTTGCAGGATACAGACTCACAGCCAAAACACATGAGCCAACCAGAGGCTGCCATTCCAGGAGGCGAGCACTCACTGGATGATACCCGAGGATAGTAGTGTTTGACAGCTCTTGGATCACGTAAAGGAACTTGACTTTGAAATTCAAACAGAGGGGGATGAATTGGCCAAAGCCTGCATAATGACGCATTCCCCGCAAACGTCTATGAACTATAACAAACTCGAGCCACACTTTGGGTCGGGGATGAAGTGCTTTTGTGTGCGTGTGTCTGTGTGATTTGACATGCTGCATGTGTTTAGTATTCATAATGAGGTGGTGCAAACTGCATGCTCTCCCCATATCTTTCTCGACTCACCCACCACCTGTATAAACAACTGCGCTATTGCGAAACGGGTCTAGGGAAAGGCTGTTCCCGTACTTGTTGTCAGAATGAGGTCGGCGAACACCACTCTTTTTTTTTTTTCTCGCTCTCCCGTTTTCCCTCCATTTCTTAGAGCCTTGTTCCTATGGTTGTACTTGTATCCACATTCAGTGTGATGCGTGTCACTTGGTGGAGAGCTGTAGTTGCTTCCCTCCTTACCACAGAGAGGCTGTAACTACAACTATTCATGAAATTGACGAATTAATATAGAAGAGCATCGCTGGTATGAGCTCCCGAAGGCATTCAAGTTAGCTAGCTAACAATTCATATTGGGCTAATTGTGTTGTGTTTGAAGGCCTTTTTAATTATAGGTTGCAGTAATATGGACTTTTTAATATAAGAAAGACGCAGCCATTATTTATTTAGCTGTTTATAAAAAGACAAAAATAAGTAATTTATGTTGTGCTTCTTTTCTCCACTGCACCAAAAACTGATATTTGTGTACA
The DNA here is from genome assembly GCA_901007825.1 of Macroramphosus scolopax. NCBI lineage: Eukaryota > Metazoa > Chordata > Actinopteri > Syngnathiformes > Centriscidae > Macroramphosus > Macroramphosus scolopax. The sequence goes on from CAAKHC010020428.1 coordinate 50,587, forward strand.
GTTACTCCCCTAGAAGTTTGTTGCAGTAAAGGTAGACAATCAGAATATGGATTTTAGGGGAATCCTTATGCTGTTGGATTCCCTTGCACATTTCGTTGGGGACAGGGGTGGGGAGGTTTCTATATCCGAATTTTCCACTATGACATCACCTGACCTTCTCACTGGTCATTTAACCCCAGCATGGGACGAATCTCGGAGAGGAGTGCACATGTATCATATGCTTTAAGTTAAGGGAGACGCATCCTGCCGGCCAAACATAGTGCTCCCACAGGCACCAATAGTGGGCCGCGTAGTGTCTGGAACACTGTAACAGGATCTCCAGAGAGGAGCACAAAATGGGCGCTTTGTGTCTGAGATTTGTCCAGACAAACCCAGATAAGGAAACCCAACAAGGGTGAGCTAAAGGAGCTGCCTCTGTGACTTGAGCAAATAACCTTTAATCTGGGTCATGCAGCCAGATAGGTGCAGCTGCCTTGCTTCTAGTAATGACATTAGTGGTGACGTAAGTGGTAAAGAGATTAATTTGTTTTCCTTTGACTAGTTAAGAATATTCTTGTTTTTGCTATAAACACTATTGAGGGTTGATAGGAAGTCGTGGGTAGACACGCTGCTAGGCATTTGTTTTTTAAAATGCTGAATCCGGCTGTTAAACATGAACCAGAACTACTTGGGTGATTCCACACTCACTGTTTGTAGCGGTAGCCCGAATCTCATGGCAGTCATAACAAGCTCCATACAGGCCCCCCTGCAACTGTGGCCGGTCCCTGGAGCTGTTTTCTGTCTCCCTCTGCCCACATCTCCCTACAAGTCCCAAAACAATGGACGGTGGGGGGGCACAGGACCAGATCGCTACATGGACCATATGTGTCGGCAGACCACAAAACGCTGAAGACATTACTTGGCCTACTCTTCTGAAATTGAAAGCAGGAGCCAGTAACAGCAGCAGCCATATCTAGTTTTGGCTGAGTGTATTAGGGCAGTGTTTGGGGAAGCCCAGTCAGATGGTAGTGCTCATGCTGACTTGTTGACGGCAGCAGGCTGCAGACGGCTGATGTCTTGTTGTCATAGCGCCAGCTTTTTCCTATCGTAACGTATTGGTCATGACGCTCATCAACCTCTCTCTCTGTGTGTGTGTGTGTGTCTGCATGTGTGTGTGTGGCTATTAACGTCCCTATATAAGCCAATAGATCCCTACTAAAACTCCCCCGGTGGATTCAGCACTAACTTCATATAACGTGATGCAATTTGTTGTTCATTTGTTCTTCCGAACTGAACTTGTTTGTTCAACCTATTTTTAAACAGGAATGTACCCAGCCCATATTCCTCTACAGTCCTTCTAGCTACAAATAGAAGCTTACAAGATTTAAGATTGCGTTACATGTGCTGAAAACATATATTTAGGGAAGCCTTTTCCCATGTTCATTTCATCCTCTTGGCAGAAGTTTGCTGCCCCCGGTTTTTCAGCTCTCCCTTAAATCTTCCTGCTGCCGTATCTCTTGCAGGAACCACTTGTATCTAATGCATTAGTTAAGGGTATTGTGTTACGCGCAGCATACATCATGCTTCACAATCGTGGGGTAATTTGTGTGAGTCTACGTTGATTTGCGAGAGAATTACACCAAGTTTCCTTTTTAATAATCCTGCGTTCTCATGTGTAAGATACTGAGGCTGCTGGGTGATTTATCGTCGGAGGTTGTGTTCATGCGTGTATATCAACAGCTTTTGTTATGTGCATGTGTGTTTGACCCTTTTGTCTTCTGTTTTCAACTTAATTCCTTTCATCTGAGTTATCCACGGCGTTTCACTCACTGGGATTGGCCTGTGGTGCTACTGGTTTTAAGTAACATCTTAAGGCACTCCGCTGTAAAAGAGAACATTTTACAGGGAAAATATTCTCTTCCCTTCCCCATCTATTCCTCTGTGAGCTATAACCCCAACAGCAAAGGTGGGATCCCATTCTGTTGCTCTGGCATTAAATCTATAGCTATTTATTTCTTTATTTGAGCGGACAGCGGATGTTCACAGGATAAGGCCTCACGGAGGAGACTTATCTTCAAGCGCACGTCTGTCATCTGCTGCCGCAGACAGAGTGCTCTTTCATTCGCTTCAGTGAAAGAGGGTTCACAGAGATTTAAGGGCCGGCATTGTTTGTGCTCTGCGATGCTTAATCAAGTTTGATTGGACACCATATTAAAACTTAGGCTCTAGATGGGGAGAGTGGCTCTTGGGCTAAAACAAATACCAGTCCTACACACAAAAAAAAGAGTGGCGTGGTGAATGGTTTTGTCAAAGACGAAGATGATAGAAAAAGGTCTTTGGCAGAATGAAAGTTAAGATATTGCAAATCCATGCATGTTGTTGTCAGTTTTTCCCTCCTTCTAATTGAAATAAGACCTTTGTCCTTTAAAAAAAAACTAAATTTCGTCTCAAAGCATCCGGCGTTTTTCTTTTCTCTCCTTGAGCTGAAGGAGTAAGATGGTGGCTTATTCCTAAAGCACTTCACTTTCCCACACCCCCCCCCCCCCACACACCCCCCTGCACTCCATTTCACTGCAATGCACTGATTGCACATAGTGTTTACATATTCCATAGAGCACTGTGACAGAGATAAACCTCTCCTGATGCTTATCCCCTGGCCACAACGTGGAAACCACTAAGATATAATGTAAACCAAACGTCGCAGCTGCCCTTTCATGTCTCAAGTGCCAGTTCTGCATGCTGAGCGAGAATTCTGAGAGCCCGGCTTTAAGTAGCATCAGTTAAATTAAAGTTCAAACATCATACCTTTTCTTCCCTTAATGACATTGACGGGCTCTTTTAATAAGTGTTTCTTTAGTCGTTTCACATGGTAGTACAGACATACTAATGAGGTAATTAAGCTGAAGAGTGTTACCTACCATGATTTTACCCAAAATGCATAGTTTATATACTTAAAGCAGCTCCTCTCTCTTGATGATTCCTTGTGGAAATTTTGAGTAGCTTGTGTTTTTTGAAGAGATGTGGCAGTGGACGTTTGTGGCAAGGGAAAGGCGTTTGATATCAAATGTGATTAATGATCCACGTATAAGCGAAACAGGGGGAAACAGCTAAATCCCATAAATTAGGTTGTGGCATTATACACAGGGCTGCACTCAGAGGACTTCTTGGCATTAATTGGCCTGTCTCTCCCGTGGCTCCAAGTATTCCTCTCATTCTCCTCAGCACACTGCGGTTTGTACATGTTATCACTCTTGAGGTCCTCGGTAGTAAATGTGTCACAGGGAAATTACACTGGTCTAAAAATACCCCCGCATGTGCATTTCCCATCGTCCCACATTTGGGTTGCCTGTATGTCTTAGTCGGCTCAGGATTCGGCACCGCGATAGTTCCACCGCCAGGGATGAAATCCAACTGCTGAAATCATCAAACTGCTGGAAAAATATTCCCATCTTTTTCTCTGAGGCGGTGAATTTGACAGGCAATACCTTCTACCACTAAACATGCGCAAATTGTTCTTTGATGACACGAATGCACTTAATGCCCTTTCGCAGTTGGATCCCAGCCTATAGGTTTTCTCCCTACTACTCCCATAGCACCTGCGCCACACCCATGTTTTATGAAGTGCTGAGGACAGCGAGTGTTTGCCGCAGGGCTTCCCGCTTCGTATACATAACCTGCTATCAGGACACCCAACACACACGCATACACAGTCTCCGATACAGAACAGGCTCAACTAAAGCGGCTGAGGTTAACTTAAGGAAATGAGGTGGTAATCTTCATTATTGAAGGCGCGTCGTCAAGTTGAGCTGGTTTATAAAGCGCCGCAAATAAGTAAAGTGGTGCTACATGTCTACAGACTTTAGTTCAAAATTGTTCCAGCCATGTGAACATCGTCTCAGCTTTGACAGATTTGTTTTCTCTCCGCTCGGCATTGGCTCCAAGTTGCCTCCATAAATCTAAAACTAATCCACCAAGTGCAAGCTCATCCCTCTTAATTTGTTTGTCTGCTTTACGTCCATGAAGATGTTCTCCAGTGACATCTAAGCCATCACGTTGTCAAACCCAAGTGTATTCTAAGACTCTGACTGATTCCCTTCTATAGCCGCTTTGATGCTTCCTTTATTGTGTTTGATGGGGCCGTTTTATATTCCCCTCCTCCCCTTGTTTGCAAAATATGGCACGATAACGCCTTCGACGCAAAGCTGAACTTGCAGTCTGCTGCTCGGCCACTTGGGCAGAGCTCAGGCCCACTTTAATCAAGACAGGAGAATGACCCACTTCATCTCATGTTAATTTGCTTTTTTTGGAAAATTAGCTGGGATTGACTATAAAGACATTTTTTTTGGTCTCCCTCATAAGCTGCCATCAAAGTAATATCTGTCTATTGAAGTCGGCTATGTAGACATAATTCCGGGGAGATTTTTTCCTTTACACGCACTGGAACACTGTTTATCCAAACCCTTGTGTGATAGCGTTGAATTACTTTGCTTGGCTGTTTGTATGAAAGCAGGCCTAATCTGTTGTAAAGCAGAGAAGTGGCCCTTTTACGAGGTGCTAATGGCCCGCTAACTCTTAGGGACAGGCAAAGTGACCGATTCATTCAGTTGAGTGTTTACTACCTATTGCCCTTTGACCCCTGTCTGCCAGGCGGAGGTCAAATGCAAGTTGTTGTCCCAGCAAGAGCGACATGTTTACGTTCATTTCCGACATGATGATATAACAGTCTTGCATCCTGTTTGTCGTCACGTGGGGAATAACTGCATTTCAGTGAATTTGCAATTATAAACTGATCTTGAGTGATCTAATGCATTAAAGCTGTGAAGTACTTCTTAAGCTTTGATTTTCCATAAAGAGTCTAAGTCTTTCAATTAGCTAATAGCCGGTCCTTCCTTCTCTCCAGCAAGCCTACTCAGATATGTTTACTAGGCCTTGTTGTCTTTATGGTTTTCCATCGGCGAAACGTGCGTAAATAGCAGTGTATAAAACAAGAGGTGACGTAGAGGGCTCGTCACAATGCGTCCTGCTCCAGCGGCAGCTTCCTACCTTTGTGTGGTCAAGGGCTCAGGGGTGCGGTAGCGGATACGTGGCTCTGATCCCGACAGGCCCCGAGGAGGGAAGGAAACCGGGTGTCAAAGGCGATTGCTTGCTGCTTCTGTTATCTAAGCAACAGATACTTACAGTAAGACTCTGTGATCGTCAGACACTAAATACGTGGTTTAGGGTACTATGAATTAGATGTATAGAATCTTATATAAGATTTTTGAGATTATGACATGGTTTAGGATCCATAAGGAACTAAAAATAGGCTATTAATCAAAGAGAAAACAGCAAAAAAGAGGAGTCCAGTGGAAAACTTGTTGCGTGTGGACTGCTGATGCATGGTTTCTTTCTCCTGCTCCTCTCAGCACAGGCCTCTCCTGTAACCTTCAGAGAAGCCCGCGCAGGCCCCAAGTTCAACGAGTGCATGAGGCATATTTTCGCTGAGCGTGCTTGGACCGCCCCACTAAACCCCTCGACCCCCGCCCCCCTCCCTCCTCTCCATACATACAGCTTTTTTCCCCCTCCTCCTAAAGAGGACTCCCTGTAGGCCTCGCCTTTCACAGTGCCTGCAAAGGAAATACATTATGTGTAAAAAGAATTCCATATGGTGTCATATGATCTGTGTAATTCTCACAATTGATAAAGAGTCACCTTGTATGCACAGTTCTGCAGCCTCTGTACAGTATGTACTGCCCTGTAAGATTTAGTCAACTTATTTATAAGTTCTTAACAGTTTTTTTCTATAAGTGTGCTGCCAACAATAGCCCTTTATGCACATAATGTTTGGATTGAAAAAAAAAGCAGCTCAACAGGGAGAATGTGATATAAGCTGTTCTTCTTCCTTGATTAATAACTGGAAGTCGGTTGTAGTCAGTTTTCTGGAGGTGTGGCTGACATCAGCTGTTGCAGTGAGGCCTCCTGTCTTGGCGGAGGGGGAGAGAGTCTGTGGCAATCCTATGGGTAGGCTGTTCCAGGTGAGCTCTGCCAAGTTCAAGTGGCTTGGACCAAGCCCCGCACCGCAAATGGGAAGTGTTGCTGCAGGGCTGCCAACTACGCGAGAGCTGTGACTGCTAAAGGCCTGTTGTGCCATCAGAGCACAGCAAGGAGATAACGTTTTCTACATGCAAACTCAACTGAGAAACAAAAACAAGCAAGGAGGGGTGCATACATGTAGATGCTTTTAACGTTTAATGCCCTTTGGAGATCTGAGGACTCAAACACCAAATTCATCTGAAGGCGAAGGGTGCCGACCACCTTTTCTAAGCATTGGTATTGATACCAAATTCTAAGTACCCTTACGGTTATCTATTTAAATGGAAGCAATGTAGATCAATGCATTCAACTGCAGCATACTATTTCCGTTAATGTTTAACTGTCTTGAAGGCATCGCTAAGAGTGTGAGAGAGATAAGGGGGTTGCTTGTAGTTTTAGCCGATGTTGGTGAGACGTTGTATTGAACAAGGGAATCAAGTCGCAGCTTCGAGTTGGTTTGTTGTTTGGACATAAACAAAGCAGCGCTGCTGTGTTTGCCTACCTGAGCTGAACCAGGGCAGAACTGCGTTCACCTCTGTCATCTTCCCTACTGCAGCATTTAGCCCCCCACCCTCCATCAATGAACTTTTGGCATCCCAGATAAAGTGAAAACAACATGCTTGGATGAGTGGAAAGCGAGGGCTGAGGGAGCCGGCTGTGTGGCGGGTGTAAAGGCCCCTGTGGTGTGGCCCTGACTGGACAAATCCTTGCAGGCTGAGGAAGTGGAGGAAGGAGCGCCGGGGGCTTATATGGGTTGGTGGGAGGTGTGCAGCCCGGGTGGGTTTACAGCAGAGTGGTAAAAGGGGAATTCCTGTTCCTGAACTCAAAAAACGATGGAAAGATCTCACTCATGCCGCTCCATGTCAAAACAGCCGACTGCTGCCGTCATCTGTGCAAATATTTCAAGAGATTATGGTTTTGGAGCCTCGTGGGAAAGGTTGAAGCAGTGGAGCTAGGACATCCGACTTAAACTACTTAACTTTATAAGAGCAAGAATATAATCACAAAACCGCAATATCCACTGTGCTTGAAAACAAACAGAAACCTGCCAGGTTTGTTCTGTGTATCATCATAACATCTTGGCAGGAACCCAGAAACAATTTTGAAACAAAGGCCCTTTACATTCTCTGCCTAAATACCAAGGGAGGACAAGGCTTGCCATGCTTGATGACACAGCATGCAGGCACGGCTGCGACACACCTTTTTTTTTTTCATACCGCATGCTGAATGTGACCACATTTCGCTGAGCGTGTCTCAATTCTTAGTCTGTTGTGGAGTGTGTGAGAAGCTACTGATGTAATGCCGTAAAAATTTCACCACTGTGTCCTCCTCATGCTTAGCTGTTACATTGGTTATGACTTCCAAACGACAGAGTCTGAAATTAATTTAGCGCCTCTCCTCTTCCCACTGTAAACTGGTGCTGTGCAGCCAAACCACATGTTGTTATTGCTGCAGTGGCAGAGGGGGCTGCCCCAGCAGGCCTTAGTAGCACAGAACAGATTTGCTCCCTGTGTTTTTGCCAGGAATGTGGAAAAGAGTTCTCTCGCTCTCTCTCTCTCTGGCTTTGAATATCTCGCTTAGTATGCACTTAAGTATGGTTTATAAATCATACACATGTGGGTGCAAAGGGAATGCGCTGTTAAACCTGAGAGATTAGATTTTGCGTTTTGCTCTCCTGAAAGATCAAGATGTTTTGTCTTGATTATACGGCGCTTTGTTGTGGTTAAGTGACAGGCTGTTTGCTGTATCGAGTCTCTGGGTGTTTGCGTTCGAATTGTGCATCTGGGACCCGCCGCCCAAAAAAAACAGCGAAGATGGTTCGCACCTTAACTGCTGTTTGCTGGATATCTCCAGACGGTTGGATGGTCCATGAGGAGCAGAGGAGCTCAACTGTGTCTGGATGGCTGCCAATGCTCTGACCTTGTGGCGGGCACAGCCGCTTTCACTCCCTCTTGAGTTATGTGAGAACCCTGGTTTATGATGCTGTTTTTTTTTAAACCTCTGCATTGAATATGACTTCTTCCACCGACTCTATTCTTTAAAGGCTTTTGGTTAATTACTCCTATAATTCCCCTCATTGCCCCGTGACTTCACTACCTCATCTTGTTCCATTGGAGTACCCCAATCTCTCAACAACATGTCCTGCCCCCAATCCTCAATCCTCTCGGATGTTTTGATTCAGGCCAGCTTTGACCAGGGGCCTCTGAAAGCCCGGTCTCCAGGCTCATTAACAAGGAAGGAGGGGTTTTACTGGCCATGCGGCACACAGCAGGCTTTTAACCACTAACAAATCCCACCAACCCACGGAGTTAAGTCGTCCTACCTGAAGTCATTACTGCATTATTGGAAGTAAGGAGACTAGAAAGGTGTGGGCATTACTCCTTTAAGACTGACCTTGCCAGAAGGTACCATTTTAAACGTGTTACACAAATACTTTTTAATCATTAAGCACTAAGAAAAAAAGCACCAAGCAGAAGCCAAAGTTCTGAATCTGAATCAGGAAATCATTCGTCAACCACTTATAAAAATATTTAAAATCCAATCATTGGATGCAAGCTTTACACTTGACAGTTTTGATACTGCACAGGCACATTTAAGCTCGTACCAAAACAAAGGTTTGATGTATGGCACCCTGCTCAATCCCCATGATGCACGTCAGAATAACAGATTGGGAGAATGCTGACGCAGCAACGCGGTAGCCTGTATACTAAAGAAGGAAGCTATAAGACTGTTTATTTGCACCTGCAGCTTCATTCCCTTCTAGAGTTGTAATGGCAAAAATAAACTGGCTCAACATCTGTTGGCAATGTCAGTAGTCTGCTTTTATGCTTGTAATGACACATTAAACTCTGTGGTTGATTCTCCCCCCTTTTCCACCCTATGTCCCGTTCCAGGGGAGCAGTGCCAGCAAAATCATCTGACTGAGTGCGTGCTTTGTTTTCTTTGTCTGTTTTCGGCCAAGACCTGGTCTTAGATGTGGTGGTATTCTATGATCGGATAATTCCTTTCACATCCCCAGTTTAAGGTGTGCGAACGCGCGTGTGTGCCCGTGTGCATTTACCGCCCCCCCGCTTGGCAGAGCCCAGGGAGTGCAAACAGTGGCAATGGGTGGCAGGGATCCTTGGTGGCCTCTCGCCCAGCTGGAGGAGAGCCATTTTGCCCTGTGAGGGAGCACCCATTCGCCCTGGCACGGCCTGCTGCTCCCTCCAATGGGAACTCCTCTTGGCTGCGGCCTGAAGCAGCCGTAAGTGCTGACAATCAGTGACACATCACTGGCAGAGGCCTCACAGACGCAGCATTACACTGACATGAGTCAAAATTAAGTGGCTTTGCTTCTGAAATTGTAATTATAAGGAAATTAGATTGAACTTCCATTAATGTCAATGTTAAGGTATTTTTTATACTTTTCATGTAAATTACTTTTTAATTTTGTAGTTAAGTTTGTAGTCAGATACTTTTCTTTACTACGTTTATGTGGAAGTTTGTCTAGTGTAGCGGCTACGCTGTCCCTGAATTATGATCAATGGGCCGACTTGCCTCTCTTGGGAGAGTCGGGAATTTCCCAGACCCCTTAACACCCCACCCCCTGCTCCATCTCTCGTTCCCTCTGTCCCCGACCGCCCCCCCCTCCTCCCTCTGGACCAGTCGAGACGTGCAGGTTTGAACCCTCTCTCTCTGTTTCTGGCCTCCCATGCCCATTGCCACTCAAGCAGCAGGGGTCCGGTGCATTTGTCTCATAATTATCCGACTGGATAGGGGGGTTCTGAAGATGAAAGAAGCGAATCACAGAGCTCCTCTGTCAAAGGTCTGTCTGCCTGACTGGGGGGTTTTGGATCTATCTCCCTTGTCCTCTCTCTTTCGCTCATCTACTGCCCACCCCACCACCTCTACTTCATCACACACACACACTGAGTAACTTTTCCTTAAGGAATGCCTCAACAGAGCATACTCGCCGACAGTGAACGCTCGTGCACAGCTCCCCCCACCACCAGCCACCCTGCTGATTCATTCACAACTACAAAACTGCAGAAATACCCCCCACCTTCACATCCTGAAAGACTTCAGACTCTCTCCTTTTTTTTCATCCTCTCACATGCTCTGCCCACCAACCCATCGGCTAGCCGCCCACCTCACCCACTTGCCCCCTCATCCCTCATCCGCCTCCTCTTTTCTCCACTCCACCCTCCCCACCACCACCTTTCTCCTTCTTCTCCTCTTAACTACTGGCTAGGAGTTAATGGACTGTTTTGGCTAGTCTCCAGACGGTGAGTGTCACCTCATTAGCCTATAGCGGCTCGCTCCCAGACTGCTCCTTGTGTGTGTGCGTAGGAGGAGGACTAGAACAACGGAATGTCATTGGTCATTGGTCTGTCTACCCCCAACCCTCCCATCACACACCCCTTACCCTCTCCCCTTCCCACCACTACAATGAATGAGAAAACATGCATGCATAATTAAATCTATAGTCTCGTCCTCACTCCACCCTCCCTTCCCTCCTTCCTCCGCAGTCGTGCATTTAAAAAAATGCCCCTGCTTGGAAGTTTGCCACGACGGAAAAAAGTGGTGTCTTCGAACCGGGGAGATGTGGCCAACCTTCCAACCTTGTATGGACCTATTCTTTTTTCCCCCTGGCCGACTGAATGGCAGGGTGGCAACAGCGTGCGAATGTAAATGCCACCCAGTCCTGCCAGTCAATTACGCCGCAACAAAGCTAATTGTTTGTTGAGGTTGGCCATTGATGGTTCCATTGTTTCAACACAGATGCAAAGTTCTTTTTTTCTCACAGGCTAGACTTGATGCTGATTAGACTTGTGACTGATGAGACCACTGTGTCAGAAAATGATTAGAAGCATAAACAATTTTAAGCCTGTATCCAACAGTTATTTCAAGTACTGATGCAGGTTTTTTTTGATGAATACTACTTATTGAAATACATCACAATCCAATGATTGTGTTTACTCACTAAGCATAATCATGTACAGTTAACGCACTGGGTGTCACCAGGTGCTGTGAAGGAGATTAAAAGTTGAGGGTGACTCATCAAAAAGAAATACAGAAAACTAGTAACGAAATAAAAAAGAGAGAAGGAATAACAGAGGGAGTCGGAGGAGGTGGAGACGTTACGTGGGGCGCGGTGTGCCGACTGGAGGCCAGCCTGCTCGTTTTTCATGGGACAGATGAGCCACTGTGTCGTGTCGGGTAGTTTGTCTGCGCTCCGCTTCTGACTGCATCTCGCATGTACGGCACAGATCAGCTCACCGCGGGACGCTGCGTGTGCGCCCCTGTTTGTGCATGTACGCATGTCAGCGTGTGAGAACTCAATGTGTGCGCACACGTAGCATGACTCTGAATGGTGGCCGCTGTGCGAAACAAGGTGTTTTTTTTTTTTTGCTTTTGTGCACAGTATGCGACGTGTGTATCGATGTGGAGTTGGGCAAACATTATCCCACAAATTAAAAGGTTTAAAAGTTGAATTTAGATGGGTTAACCATCAACTCCGTCTATGGTTTTGTGGCTGTGTCCTGCTCCTCTCCGGGGCCGGTGTAGCTAATGATCCGTCAGGCTATTCAGTCCCTTGTTCAAGGCCCACTCGCCACTGAATGGTCTCCCTCCCTGTCCACAGTGTTTGGTGACCTCAATGAGGAGCCTGTTGTCCCCCCGGCTCGGTTAAAATGCTCTCTTCTTTTCACTGCCGTGAGAGTTTACGGAGAAGAAGGCACAGAAAATTCGGCGGAGAAAAAGAGGGCCCGCTCTCCACCGGCATTAGTATGCACCGATTAGAAACAAACACACACTAATGATCCACGCGCGTACCAATACACACAGGAGCGGCGGCGGTCACGTGCATGATCACGTCCAGAGATGTTCTCGCACACAGAGAGATACAGGCTGGATAACACACAGCCGGGTTGGGTACCAAACCCTGTACTTTTACATCCATGTGCACACAAAGAGCTGAAGGACCATATTGCTGCTGTTGGAGGGGCCCCGCTCCCGATGTAGATGTAAAGAGCTCCTTCTAAGCTAATGAGAACACAACAGTTCTGAGTGTTGGATGATTTCATACGTATCTACCAAAAAGATCCACTGAAATCCTACAAATTGATCCTTTAAGTGCAGGTTACTGTCGGTTACCGGCACTGAACCACAGAAAGCACTTCCAGTATTAGTTCAATTGTGGAGGGTCTCCAACCCTTACTCGCAATCAAACCCAGACACACACACACACACACACACACGCTTGTATGGCTTCTCATTGTTCTTTCTGGGCTGGGATCCCACTTGATACCATAAGTCTCAAGATCCCTGACAGTCCGACTCTGTATGTGTGTGCGTCCCCTCCTGCTCCATTGAACGAGTCTGTCGTGTCTGTCTTGGAGAAAGAGAAAAAAAAAAAGGCGAAATGTCATTGTTCTCGCAGACATTTCAACTTTGCCCCTCTCACTTTCTCTAAGCCTTTCTTTTCTCTTTTGTTTGAGTGTGTGTCTCCCCTGTGTGTGTGTGTGTGTGTGTGTGTGTGTGTAACTCATCCCACTGTACCTGCATTCCACGTCAGAGGTCATTCGATAGGGTAGCTCTCCGGATTACCAGGTGCTCCTCTGAAGCCAATAAGAAATACTTACCTGGTATGAGATGATCATTACAGTCACACAGTGGAAGTGTATAATTTGTCTAAGGGAGTCCTACACTGTCCGTCTGTGATTATATATCCAACATTAATGCTGTAATTTAGGCTGTAAATTAGAAATAGATTATTATTGCTGAATGCAATTTGGAAAAATAAATCAAGATAAGAATCATATACACGTTTAATTTTGTTTGTGCCTGAAACACAATTAAAATGTAGTAGAATTATGTTAAATAATATGGAAAGTTCAATTAAAAAAGAATTTGAATTCTAAGAATATTAACGAGGCTTCAGCTCGAAGCTATTGTTACCTAAAAACGATCAATACCCAGCCATCCACCTGCAGGTTAAGAGTTAGACCATGATGAGGTTGTTTTGTAATTTTAGTTTTCTATTTTGCTCTTCTGTCAAAGCTCATCTTCACTTGGAGACAATGCCGCCCTAAGATGCCGCCCCATTTGGCTGCTATGATCGTCTTTTCTTTCACTCGCGGCATCAATATCACTCTCAATTCGGCCAGGTCAGGTGCCAGCCCTTTGCCGAATGCCGCGCATGATTCCGGGCGGAGGGGCTGAGTTGCTAGAATGTGTGTGAGGAGGAGGGGGGGTCGGCGGCGGGGGGCATCGCCAGTTGGCAGGCTGGCACACAATGGCTGGCACGATAAGATCCTCCCTCTTCTGCGGGCAGATTTCCTCGCCCATATCTTTTGTTTGGCTTGTTTGGGTTGCGGCTCATCCTGATAAAGGCCACTTTGTTTAGACAACAAAGCGTGAGGGAGCGAGAGCAGAGAGTGATAGAGAGACAAAGAGATAAAGAGAGAGAGGGACGGCATTAAGAAGGCGGCGAAGGGGGAACAGCGCCAACACAGATGGAAACATTAAAAGAAATTTAAGAGAAAGGTAAAAAAAAAAAAAGAAATTTGATAAAAGATATAGTGGGTACTTTAAGGCGGATCAGCCGATATCGCCACAGATATACACAGAGGCGAGTATGAAAAGATACAATAGAGGATGGATACTGTTGCAGGCAGATAGACAGATACAGAGGAGAAGAAAGAAAGAGATTCGGAGAAGAGAGCAGGTTCTGCTGGCTGTTGGAATCCAGCCCGAGCAGTGTGAGGTCATCGACGAAGCTGTGAATGATAGAAACCAGGAGCAGAGGAGGACACGGGACAAAGTACAAACACACACACACACATTACATACCAGCACATGTACAGTCATTTATGCATACTGTCAAGACTTGTATGACCAAGTGCTGCACACACACACATATTTCGGGTGTTCATTTTTCCAAAGGGAGGACAGGCAGAAAGAAACGCAGGAGGAGACTGGGCAGAAAGTCTGAACGACAACATCAAATATTTACTCAGGAGCAGCTGTATTGTCGAAACATTACGCATCAGAGCTGCTCCGTAATTAGGTTGATATTTTCTGCCCCTCTCCCTCTCACTGTTTCCCTACTTCTCTGGTAGTCCACCCCTGTCCTCCGCACTCCCCTCCCCTCACCTCCCTGGGCTGCTGAAATGCGTCTTGGCTCGGGACCCATGCCTCTGGCAGCCAGAGTGCTATACATGTGCACAGAACCCAGCTCCGCATAAAATGGCTGCCAGGCAGGCTTCTCCTCCTGAAATGTCGACAGCGGTATGCATCTGTGGGGTGTGCACGTTTTGCGCGTGCGCGCTGTTTTTTTGCGGAGGATAACTGTACGTGTCTGCAAGTGTTTGCGGGCTAGGAACGTGCACCGCTGCTGTCAGGAGAAAAGAAAGTTTCCCGAACTATGTGGCTAATTTAATCCACACTGTGTGTGTATGTGTGTGTGTGTGTGTGTGTGTGTGTGTGTGTTCGACAATTTAGTGGGAACAGAATGGGTATCATGCCAAAAAATGAGAGGGTGGGTTAGAGAGAGTGTGTGTGAGTGTTTTAATGATTATAAAATCCAGGCGAGTAACACACTTGGGCGTGGAGAAACCTCACAAGCACTGAGAAACTTTCTTGCCCAGCCAGATTTCTGTTGCCATTACCCCTAATTGCCCTAATCGTTACAGTGGTATGATAAGTATCCCACTGGACAAGAAGGTGTAAGAACTTGTGGATACATCCAAAATACCCACAAGTCCCCTCTGCTTTTTTTTTCCCCCCTTCTGCTGAGTAACAGGAGATAATCTGATTCATACGTGATCCTGTTTTTTTCACTTCCTTCATGAACAAGTTTGTTTATTTAAACAAGTGGCAGGAACGGAGGGTGCCAAGAAATGTTGTTTTTGGAAAAGAGCCGTGCGTGTGTGCGTTTTTATATCTATGTGTGTGTGTGTGTGTGTGTGTGAGGCCGTGTGTGTGCGGTGGCTGGCCCTGTGATCAAGCCCTGCCAAGCTCCCAGGGCAAAGCCCAGCCTCCTCAACCGCAACTGTTTATTTACAGGTTACACTACTGTTTATTTGAAGACTATCGGATCGGCCACGCTTTCTGCACAGGACACCTTTTACATGCATAAACCAGCCCTCTCATGCCTTTATTTCAGAATCTATATTTTTTTTAAAAATTCAATGTAAATACCCGCACTTACCCAAAATTTAAAAAAGCTTCGGTACCTGATGAGGAATAAAAATAATTTTTAAATAACCTGTTTTAAAGATGAGACAACCGCACAGACAACATGAAAAGAGGGGTCGTGGATTTGCTCTCCTCTTGGTCAAACGTAGAATGTAATGCAATAGAGGAGGTGTTTCCAGCTCCAGTGAAAAGCCTGGCAGATGCGCCATATGCTCGCATCCCACCTTGAGTCATCCAGGTGGTCCTCCTGGTGCTACAGTGGGGCCTCCTGCTGGAAGATGCTGCCTGGGATCTCTAATTGCCACGACCATCTGCTCTTTTTGTCTTGGTTGCTGTTCAGTCCTAAAAACACACACACACACAGAACTCTGATCTTACCTAAATGAATCGATGCAACCGTCCCACCTTCGCTTCCCCCCCTCCCTCTTCTCCACATTCACCTCCTCTCTCTGCTCCCCGGTGCTCTTTTCACGCCCCGTGCCCGTTGTTCCCCTCTCAGCAGTTCTCCAGGAGCTAGCATCGAGTTGGCAGTTGTAACTAGACTGATGGATGACTCTGAAAGTGGTATGGGGGGGTGGGGGGAGAAGACAAGGAGACAAGGCCAAGGAGCTCCCTGCAATCACTATATGGATGCGGATGTGCCAATGCCACAAAAAACCTCCTCTCGCCCACCAAGCTGTGCATGCACTGCGTGTGTGTCTGTGACTACGCGGCAAAGGAAGTCCATCATGTTGCAGAGGCCTGACAATGATTTAAACATGTTATCCGGCCTGCAATATAATAAAGAATTTAGAATTGCAATTTCGAAGTGCAAAGCAGTCGAAAGTAAGCAATGAAAATATTTGCAAGTCGCATCCTGAAGTGCCGTAATATTCCTATCTTCAACGGATCGGCGTGCAGAGATTTAACGGAGATCTCCGAAAGCCCCGTAGGACTATATGATGAGAAAACCTAAGCCAAACTTATGCTTTTACATCTCTGGGAATTAGAACAGAGATATATTGTAAGACCATAACTTGCACATTTCCTGTACAGTTTTAGGGCTAAGCACACCGAAAAGGGGGATTTTTTTTTTTCCTCTTTAACGTATGGTCTTTTTCCCCCTCCCTACTTTGTCATTGTTGAGCTTCGGCCAAGAACATTCTGTTTTTGCAGTGCTGTTTAATAGTCAAATTTAGGAGAGGGAGACGAAGAGAGAAAGAGAGAGGGAGGGAGAGAGACACACAGAGAGAACAAGAAAAGGATAAATCTATCAACCTTTTTTTTCTTCTTTCTCTTTCACCCACCCTCTCTTTTTCTCTCTGCGTTGCCTCTATAACACAACTCATGAGAGCTGCGGCAGGAAAAGGGGTGTTGTTGCAAGGCGAGGGTATCTGAGTTCACTGTCTCTTGATTCCCGTCTCGTCTCTCTTTTCGTTAAAGTAGCAGTAGATGATAATCTCCCTGTTGGTTCTCATTTAGTTCTGTCTCAGGGCATGTGTGGGCTCGGGCATGAATTATTATGAGGGTCTGAGAGTTTTTGCAAAGCCTTCTGGGTCGTGTCACCTATATGCTGAACATGAAAAACGGCCTGTGTGCCTTGTCGGTGATCAACCAGCGCCGGAACTGCTAAATAAACGATAGATTCCCTTATCTATCACTTTAAGGTAAAGGATTCAATCCTGGCCGTCTCATACCAAAGCCTGCTCACCGTAACCGGTGGAAAGAATTCCACTCATGTTTCCTCGTGTTTCCCCGCCCCTCTGTTCACTCCGTGTTTTGTTCTGTGTTCGTACCTTGCACAGCAGGACCGAACACACTCTGTAACCCCCACACACTCCCCCGGCCGCTTTGAAAAATTACCTGGAGGCCTGCCGGTGGACTCTCAGGCTATCCTCTGTCAGATAAAGCCCATTTCCTTCGCTTTGCTCTCCCATTAATGATAATGCTTTTCAAACAAACCTGTCTTGTTTAATGTACGCTGGGTGTGCTCTTCTTGACTAGGAGATAAGGAAAACATTCAGGCTGGGTCCTGAAATGCACTTTGTCTTGTTGAAAGTCTTCACAGAAGTTATTTGTTTATTTAAAGTTTGCCATTGAAGCTTAGAGGTGTGAGGCAGACGATGAATGTAGTTTACTGTAAAAACAAAAGGATTTGATTCACAATTTTTTTATTCTGGTTACAGCATCACAAGGCTTTCATCCATCACAGGGTTGACTTTACTGGAATTGATCAATACTGACAAGGAAACAGTGTCTTAGTAGGATCGATGTGTTTTTTTCCCCTGATGTACTCAACCCCCCCTTCTCTTTTCATGTGTTTGCAGACTCGCAGCAGTCAGGAAGTCCCAGTAACAATGAGCAAGGCAAGAACCCTCTTCCAGGTAAGTACAGTACCAGCCATGTTCCATTCTCACGCCTGTTATCATTCTATTTTTCCTCTTCTGCAAGTACACTGTACAGCAGCTTACGTACTCCGTAACTTACCGAGCCTAAATAATGTTCATGTGCTTTGAACTTTTTTCTACAGTGACAAGCACTTAAAAAACGGCAACAAAAACATGGGCTGTTGAGCTTAATTAGATTTTTTTAAAAGGTGATAAAAAGGTGATACACCTTGTGTACAGATGATAAGAACTCAAAGTCATTATTCAACTTGCTGAAGCCGTAGTTTTAGACTGTGCGGGAATAAAATTTGATTGGTTCATAAAAAATTCGAATTGTCATCGTGCCACATTAAACACAGCGTTGACAGCGCTGTTGTTCCCCTGGTCTGACCTGCGTTTTGTCACACACAATGTAGGATTTGAAAGTAGTATGAAAAGTATAATTAGTTTTCGACCTCGAGAGCAGGTTCTGCCAATGTACGTGCCAAGGATAACATTCGAGTGAGCCAATGACTCAGGCCTGGGAGGCCTTCTGCAATGGCACAGTTGGCTCAGAAGCCGTAGAGCTGCAGTCTCACGGGTGGGGCTTTTTACCGGCACTCTTGGCCACGCCCAATCAAGCCGAGCCGTGCCGATTTGCATTGCCATTAGCGTTTTTAAGCGCGCTAGCTCTAGGCATGTCGCTAGGCGAGTCGTGTTTTCAAAGGAAATTCATAGGAAAAAAGCAAGCTCTTCATCACTTTAAAGACACACCTTCAGGCGTGTGACCCTTACGTCATGGAAATGCAAAGATCAGCTGGGCTGACATGCCGAGCCAAACCGAGCCAGGCCGAGTCGGTGATGTTTCATAGAAAAAGGCCACCATGAAGCTTCAGGCTTTGTAGGTGCCAACTGAGCAGCGCGCCTATCTTTCTGGCATGGCCTGCGTGACCTTGGCATGGCATCAAAGCCAAACCGGAGTCATTTGGGTGTCAATAACGTGTCTGGCTGTTTCACTTGACTGATAGCCTCTGATGAATGTTGCAGAGTCAGAGTCATGCAGAACGCACCAAATGCTTCGACAGCGCACACATTTGCATTAAAGCAAGTAACGTGTGTTGTGCAGGAGGCTCACATTGTTTTCTGTAATCAGAAGAAAAACATTCAGGCTGTGTCAAAACTGTCGCAGCTTTTTAAAGAGCAGCTTCGTGATCCCAAGTACGGCTTGAAGCATTCAGACCAGGTCTAAAGCGAATACTGAGACAGAACAAGCGCCAACATAGACGGGTGCGAGCATGTAAAAGCTCAAGCACGCAAAACATTACAACTAAAAAAAAAAAAAAAAAGACAGTGTGAAAGGTTATTATTGTGTATTGTTGTGTGCGTCACACCTGCTTCACCTCGGGGAGTTTTGGTCGAGTGTCATTGCTCCCATAAATGGTCTGCTCGCATGCATTAAGGTCTGTGTACCCTCTGTCCAAAGCTGTGTTCAATGATAACCGGATAAACAAATTTACACTGCGTGTTCTTTTAAACACCTGCAGCAACTGTGTCTCCCCATTAGGAGAATCACCGTGTGTGTTTTAGCGTAACTTCGTTTAAACCTCCCAACACACGAGCAGTATTTAGTTGCTTCTTTAATGATTTACTTTAAAGATTAAAGAGGCTGCCTTCCGCACATGTAAACATTTCCATATGCACTCTAATGTCCCTGCAGCAGATATCATGGAAATACAGCAGGAAGCCCTGCAGGGGCAACTGAATGAAACAATCAGCTTCTTAAATATCGTTTAAGACCTACAACTAAAAATCAAATGTTGAGTAGTCCCTTAGAAGAAAAAACGTCGTTTAAATAGTAGCGGAAACAGGAGAATTAATTTTTACAGCTAAAACGCACCTTTAATTAATGTGGAAACTGATTACAAGCCCAGTGTGCCGGCCTGAAGTTCCACCCAGTAATTTTAATGGATTCAATACGTTCCAAATGCACTTTTCTCCATGTGCTTTAGACAATGTGCTGTGGATCGTTTAAATTACGACCCAGAAGGTACTTAAAGGATGCTCCTCTGATACTGTCTCCAATCCCAACGCTATCACTATTGACGGTTTAGACGTTCTGTGTGTTTGATGAAATGGGCAGCGCCTGCGGTTCAGCACAAGCCCGTTCGGGTGTACTTTGAGCTGCAGGGGTCCGAGCCAGCATATCCTGTCTTGTCACTTTTCATTGCACCACAGAAGAAGGTTAAACACGGCCGTCTGAAGGTACACGCCTGTAGCGCTTGTTTTTCAGGGTAACAGTCCAGGTCTTTAATCTCATGGAAATACGATCAAATGCAGATGGCTTGTTTGAATGACAAATGTGGATGATGTTAGGAAGAAGCCATTACATTTCTGGCCTTAGCGGAGGCACAAGCTCTACAGAGTCCATCTAGTTTCTAATCTAAATACATGATCTGTACAAACCACACTGTTTTTGTCTCAAGTTGTCTGCTACATAAATAAAATAAAATAGAAAACATCATACATTAAGACAGATTGGAGGATCACCTTAAAGACAAATCCTTTATTCTTATTGTATTCATATTTCCATTGATGGCAATTTTTTCATTGCCAGTATATTAAAATTGATAATCACAGTCACTTTAATGATGATTGTATGATTTGTGCTAATAAATGTCTATTCAACAGTCTACTTGGAAGACAGCTTCATCAAATCAGGAGTCTTCAGTGTTGCGGAACTGGTGCGAGTGTCCAGAAGTAAGTCCTTGTTTGTTTGCACTTGTAAATGTGCTGCACACGGGTTATTTTTTTTTCCACTTATCTGTGATAAGCTCAAGCAGCAGCTGGGTGGAGCCATGCTGGGAAGCCCATGAGGCCACCAAGTTTGTGTACTTAAAAAGAATGTCGGAGGCGTCGTTTCCCAGGTACGACGAAGAGCCCGATACATCTTCGTCGATCACAGTCTGTGTTTGAAAATTAAACAACAAAAAAAATCTCCTCAGGTTCTGTTTTTAATGTAGTCTAATGTATGACGGTGTTTTCATACGAACAAATTGACCCTTTGATACTCTCAATTGCTGCAACAATTCCTGTAATTTGCCCCCTTATCTACCAACCTCCTGTTTACCGAAATCCAAAATACAACTCTGCTGCGGTAAATCCAGTTTGACCTGTCTGCTTTTGCAATAAAAGAACGCTTGACAGCACAGATGTCTGTACGAACCTGTGCGCATTCGTATAGACATGTCTGCCCTCCGCAGAGCCGTTGACAGTTGTTCCTCCAGGATTCCTCTGTCTATTATAGCAGAGGGCACCCTTAGGCACTGTTTACCTGGACTTTTTTGAGCCGAGGCTGTAGCTCGGGAACGTGCCTGCGGTGCACAAACGCTCAAGTCACCAAGTTCAAGTCACTGTTACGTGTTCTCGTTGTCATTTCAATTCCAGTCCTGTCGTTAAACTCACACTTGGGTGCAGTTTTAAGTCCACAGCTAGCTGGATCTGAGTGTGATTAAGGCCTGGACTAAATTTTAAGCAAACTCATGTGTCTTTGATATGAGTTGTCTCTCATTAAAGGTATTCTAATGAGAAACCTTTAACATATTAAGTATTTAATACTGACCTCTTCTGTTTGTAGGAGCCTGTACTAGGTTGTGCTAAGTGCCAGTGTGCATCACACTTTCAAAGGTAGCACATCCTCCGTTCCATGAGATTGAATATTATTTCAAAGCCCTTTGTTTTTGTTTAGTGTTTGATTTGCCCCCTGACCAGATGGCCGCAGCTCTGGTGTGTTTTTCTCTCATGTGGCCCGATGGCTGGCTTTCGCTAAAGCGAGGCTGGAATTTTAAAAAGGTCGACAGTACGCGCAGGAATTGTCACTCACTCAGCTGGTCACTCCCTGGGAAGACATCTAAGCCGCCGCTCGTCCATCATCGCGCTTTTCTCCCAACTGTCCAGGCTGTTGAGACATTCTTTGAAGTCCATCAAAGGGAGCCGTGGAGTTCAAGGCTGACTTGCGGTCCAGCATTCGAACGAGGACACTTCTAATGCAACAAGAGTCCCATATTGAAAGTGTGAAAATATTTTGTCAACAGAAAACGAGGGCGTGCATGTGCAAATTAAACCGAACTGAAGTCCACATGTGAAGACAGTGGCTCTTCTCTAATCCCACAAACAGTAAAACCTGGTAATATGAATCCAACGAGAAGCTCAGTCCCCTGGGAGAAGAAACATTTCAGCGGCGTCATTTTACAGCTACAATACAATTAGAGATGGAAGCCCAGAAGAAGAAAAGAGATAAGCCAGTAGAGATATCAATGGTTGAGGGTGTCCTCAGTTATGAATGAAATGAAAAGAATCTAAACTTCAACGCCCAACGCATTCCTCCGTATACATCTCTATATGGGTAGCAGTGGGTAGGGGCCTTTGCCAGGGCTGCAGTGGGCTGCCAGGGCGCATGGCTGGTGGAGGGATCGTGCCAGTGGTGAACCTCAGACCACAACAGTCGGCGCCACACACTCCAACCTCTCATCGACTCCAAACCATCCGACCGCCTGAGCTGCAGGCTGCCTTCTGGGCCACACACTCAAGATTGAGGGACACAGAGAGGGGGGAGAGAGTTAGGATGGAAGGGGAGGGTGGGGGGGGGCTTCTTTTGTTCCATAAACACTCACCAGTACTCCCTTGAAACAGTACCCTTCACCTTGACCGCAGTCAGGAAAACAACACCTTCTCCACTGTAAATCACTTTGTGGGGACGCTGCTGGATACTAGTGAAGAACAAGAAGATGCTCCTGGATTTAAGTCCAATCTCAGGAGATTTCCTTTGGATTTGCTACTTTTTACGTCAAACATATATATGCATTGAAAACTTGCTTGGAAATGTTCTTGCCTGCAGCCATAACTGTAATGGAAGCAGTGTCTTGTGCTACTCAGCAGAAATGCCTGTGGCGGTCAGACAGTGAACCTGTTACCAGGGAGCATTTAATTTGATGCACAGGGCCCTCCAAAGCGTCAATAACAGTCAGTCAAGCAATTATACAATTAATTGTGTCTCTCTAGATGCAAGAAAAGACACGGTTACTGACGGTGAACTCCTTTACATGCTGTGATTACTGCATAACCATCTTTTTTTTTCCTCCTCTCTCTGTGTCCTCTGCAGTGCCCATCACCCACGGTGCAGCAGTCAACTTCTCCATGGCAGACTTGCCCAGCCAACCCTACTATCACGACCTGAACTCCAGCGTGGGGCTGCATCGCTCCCTGTCCTCCCCTCCCGGCAGGTCAGTGGAAGTTACGGCTATATTCTTTTGCACATAATACTACAAATGCCCAGCTATGCTAAACCTAACTTCCCCATTGTCCCACAGCAAAAGGCCCAAAACCGTAAACATGGACGAGAACATGGACACCAGCCCGACAGGACCTGACTTCTACTCATCACCCAGCTCACCAGCCAGCAGTCGAGCAAACTGGCACGACAGAGATGGAGGTGATTTATCTGTTTTTTTATTTGACCACCTTTATTTATCTACGTAAGGTTCGTCAGGCTTGGATACACTTCATCGGTAACACCCTCCGTCACATTTACACAACCCTTCCGAATTAAGAGCAGCCTTGGGCACAGCTAAACGTTGAACAGGAGCATGTTGACATAACTTAATGAAGGATAGGATTACGCCGCAGCTCTTCCATCTTCAACGCATGGAAATAGGTTTGATGGAAGGAAGCACCTTGTTTTTTAAAAATAGCAGCTGATCCCTCTTGTGTGTGTCAACGCCGCATTGCTTTTCAATCGCATATGCACAGAATCATGTTTCCCTTTACATTAACCTGTAAAATACATACCGTGACAGAGATAGCTCTAAAGCATCACCAGGTATGTGAACCCATTTAAACTTCTGTCTGAATGGAGATCCGTCATCTCTTGACACCTGTCGGCTGCACAAAGAAGAATGTTCTGCAATGCGGCGTCCTTTGTGGGAACAAACTGTTCCAGCTGAGACGTATGACATAATATCTTAAAAATAAAGAAACTCTTTACTACTACTGCTGATAAATTCATGAGTTTCATGTACCGTTTGTCAAATAGTGGAAATCTTCTTTTTTTCATGTAGAGATGGAAGAAACACCTGGTGAGTTTCTCTTCAAGGGGAGATTCCTGTTTAAACTTCTTGTACAGCCATTAGACCTACGGGGCAAATGTGACAGATGAAATGAGGTTATTCATCATGGCTGAACTTGAGAGAGAAAAAACTTCCAACGTGTGAG
Source organism: Macroramphosus scolopax (assembly GCA_901007825.1). Classification (NCBI taxonomy): domain Eukaryota; kingdom Metazoa; phylum Chordata; class Actinopteri; order Syngnathiformes; family Centriscidae; genus Macroramphosus; species Macroramphosus scolopax. Next base: position 74,430 of record CAAKHC010020428.1, read on the forward strand.
CTTCATTGTGGAGGACTGGTTGGACAGGAATTCAAAAAATTAAGGTCACCCGATAATCTCCCACTTTATGGCTGATTGCAAAAGGACAAAAAGATGGAGACGTAGAAACAAGCTGACTCTGGTGTTTGCCCCTTTCTGTTAGAACCTCGCGGGACGGCTTGCACGTCTCATTGCGTTGTCTCCCGGTGCTGAGCGGAACCTGTTGCCCTTTTAATTAAGGCCTCACTGTCCCTTGTTTCTGGATCCTTCTCGCTGACTTCTCTGCTGCGCTCGCTGCCTCAGAAAACGACTTGTCTGAGTGTGACAAAGCATCCTACTGTGTTTTTAAAAATCTGCCCTGCACACCTCCTCTTCTAGTTTTTTCTTCCCAATCCCCTTCTTTATTGTAATGTAAAAAGAGGGAAACATCAGATGGAACCCAAGGAGAGACGCAGTGCCGGTGCGGCTCGACCGCAGCCCAATGCGGGCAAATGAAATTTCAGACTGTCTGCGCTTTGGCCTGCGAGTACCGCTCTACGTAAACACTCGGGGCAGGGAGAAAGGGAAAGCAATGGGTAGGAAAGTCTCCACAGACTGCCATTATTCTGTCAGGAGAGAATAAATGAGAAGTGGGCTGATATTAAACCCATATGAGGCCTCCAAAGTGCCAAGTGGTCATGGTTGTCGCTTGACAAAACCTCACCATCTACTCGGAGAAATTGTTTCTCGCATTTTTTCCCCCCCTGGGAAAGTACTGAACACTACTTACAAGTACATGCTTACTCCTTTAATATCAGATACCCAAAGACAACTAGTCAAACTGCGAGGAAACCGTTGGACTTTAAATAATGAAACGTGTTTAATTCATGTCATTATTTGCCCGTTTTAATTTCCCGAGGCGGTCGACTTACTTCTCTGACGGATTAAATTAACTGACGAGAGGAGAAAAAAAAGCCGAATACCTCCACGGCAGAAAATATTTTACAAGGAATCGTTAAGCAGCGCTATTAATCTTCTCAGAGGTATTTCTCTCTCTCTCTCTGACACAGAAACGAAAGCACTTAAGCCTGTATCCTCTTGCAACCTCAGACTGGGAAATCCCCCTGAATTCCCGCCACCTTTGCCGATCTCCGCTCTGGAATGAGTGATTCTTCCCGTCACTCGGGTGCACTCTTTCCGTGTTTATGATATAAACGCTCCGACGTCGTGGTGTATGTAGGCTAGGCTAGCGGAGAGACGGATGATTCCAGAAGACAGGTTGTTATCAGGTTCCCTTCAGCCACTGATTGTTGCCATGGAGAACCCACAAAGACTTTGCACGGTCTTTAGCATATGAATTACACGTGGTCTGTTCAACCTTTCGGTCGTCTCGTCAGACACTCTGTGAGCTACGAGTCAATACAATCTATTTAAGATTACACGAGGGTCTTAAAATTCTCCAAATCCTATTTGAGCAACCGGCCACTTTGCAACCGAGAATCAGTTCACCGCATTTAATTGTCGGCTCAGACGTGACAAAAGCTACATTCACACTTGACTCATTTCTGGGGGGGGTTGTCAAGTGATTAGTAATAATTCCAAAGATTATCAGTCCTTTTTTTTGACACACAGTTATTTGGCATGTCTGTAATGTGTAAAGTCAATTTTTCAAATTGTCCGCCGGGACTACTAATCCATGTAGATGGAAATTAATTTCAACCATACTTCATTCCGACACTTAATTCTACAAAGCTCCAAAGGGAATGTTTATTCGATTTAATACATGATAGAATTATGACGATTTCGTAAGTGATGTTTATTTCCTGGTGCATGTTTTCTGACCGTGTGTGTTTTTATTACCAGCAGACATGTCCTCTCCTACGATGAAGAAGCCAGAGAAGCCGCTGTTCAGCCCCACCTCCCCGCAGGACTCCTCACCTCGACTCAGCACTTTCCCTCAATCTCATCACCCGGGCCTAACAGGTGTAGGACACAGTGGTGAGTTCCTGGTGCCTTCAAAGGAGCAGCGCTCCTCCCAGACCGGAAGCTGTGATCGCCTTGTTCACTGTACAAAAATCCATGTCAATAGTCAATTTATTCTCGCAGATCAATGATGATCGCTTTATCTTAACCTCTGCAAACACTCAGTCTTTATCTACTCTCTGCCTTGCAGTTATATCGACGAGGAGCCCCCCGCCACACTCGCTGCCGTTCTCAGCCTCGGCTATCTTGCCCCCGGCGCCATCATCCTACTTCTCGCACACCACCATCCGCTACCCGCCCCACCTCAACCCTGCTGATACCCTTAAGAGCTACGTGCCGTCATACGACCCGTCCAGCCCACAGAGCAACCAGGTCAGTCTCATTTTTCATCCTTTTTTCCAAAGGAAATCCGCCGGTTTACAAGCCAGATTGTTTCATAATGACTCAAGTTATTTCTTTGTCATTGTCTTTATTTCATGAACCATTCATTGCTCCACAGCCCCTAAAGAGTTCACCATGATCAATTATCATCTAGAGGGATTTAAATCACAAAACAAATCACTCCTTGTGGTTTCAGTTTCATGTATTGCTAATGGTTACGGTACATTCCCGGCCTTTTATTTGTAGTCGCGCTAAAACGAACACCCTCATGACTCTAAAAAAGTCAAACAAAAATATTGCAATAGCCCACGTGAGATGAAAAACTGTATCAGGACATTGTAATAAATCAAATAGCTTAGGGCTTTTATACATTCAGGGTACACACTGCGGCCAGTGTGTTGGAGAGAGAGAGAGAGGGAGAGAGAGAGAGAGAGAGAGAGAGAGAGCAGGCGTCTCTATAGATGAGAGAGCCGTGTGATATTTATGTGAGTTTTATATCCCCGCTGTTCTCACTGTAAACAAAGGCTTCGTAGACGGCTCCATCTCCAGAGCAGGGAGCGGGTCGGTGGTGGTGGGGGTCTGTTACACTAGAAGAAAACCGCGGGGAATGATAAAGGTTGTAAATATTTGCCGTTGCCGGGGCCCGGCTCTTGTGCAGAATTAACTGGCCCTCTGCTGGGGTGCTGCAGAAAGGAGAGAGGGGGTGGCGGGCGAGGGAGGCTGGGTACGGTAGGGAAGACCAGTTGGGGGAAGGAGGGAGGGGGGTGGGGGGGGGACTCAGCAAATAACACAGCGCTTATAATCCCATGGACGAGTGCCAGAATGTTTTTATGCTTGCTTTAACGCAGATTATATTACACTCTAATTAAACATTCTATTCACATCGAAGGGAACCCTGTGGACACAATTCTTTTCCAAAAAGGCCTGTTTGAGTTTTGAACTTAGGGCGGCCCTGAAATGAACGCCCCAGACAGTCTCCAGCCGTCTAAAAGAGTAGCTCCCACTAGCTTCCTTTATTTCCTTCTTTCTATATAGTCTCTGTGCCTCGCTTTCTATACTCGCACATTCACACCATTGTAGCAGGTCACTCCGCAGCTCTCGCTCCCTCTCCGCCTTTTCACGCCCGGATCCTCCTAAATTCCATTTATGAGCACCATTAAAATCATTGTGCGGGATCATGTAGGAAATCCTATCGTCAGTGACCGAGGATCTATTGTTATTCATGCGCCCCGGAGCAAAAGTAATAATTGTGACAACACAGCGACCGAAAGCACTAAACTGTCCCGTCAGCTTTTGTTTTGGATTTTACGTCTGTGAGGAGTTAAAGTTGTGATGTGACATCAGGCTTGTTTGGCACAAGCCAAGTTTTTTTTTTTTACATGCTTTCAATGGTTTATTGAGAACTGCCCAACTGCACATTTACAAGGAAACAAGAGCTTGTAAACATATACAACACACATCATTGGAGGCATTCCAAGCACGTGATACCCTTCGCAAAGCACGATTAGGTCTTCGACTTTGTCAAGAATTCTTGTTTTGAATATATTTTTGTGGTTGTTTGTTGTCGCCCTGTAGCCCAACAGCAGTGGTCAGGTAGTAGGAAAAGTCCCGGGCCACTTCACCCCCGTCTTGGCTCCCTCCCCGCACCATGGTGCCGTGCGACCCGTCTCACTCTCCATGCCCGACACCAAGCCCATTACGACATCTACAGAAGGTGAGTTTCAGTACCTACAGCTTTTTTTTTTAACATGTATTGTTTTCTTTGTGAACCCTCTGAACCCCAAACAGTATCTGAGTAGGTTTTTTTTTAAAACATTTTTCTCTGAAACATGAAGCCTCGGTGGAAGCAGCACAATTACGGCTACAAAAAACAGACAACTCGGAAAAAAAATCCTTGTGAAGAATTACACAGTTACAATGCAATAAATCATTTAAACAGCAAATTTTCCAACTGGCTTTACAATTATATATTTAAAAAAAAAATTACGATTTATACAAAAAATTTAATCATCAGAAAAATATTTGCTGAACTCCACTTGTGTTTTTTTTTACTCTTGGATGTTAGTAACACTGATGATAGACCTTGCATTTATCTGTCACTCAGGATTACAACAACATTAACTCTTGAAATGCTAATTATAATTGCACGTATGTATTTATTTCCTGTGATTCCGTGTTACCCAGGCTACTCAGCCCCTGGCACCCCAACGGCTAATCGCTTCGTAGGCCTGAGCCCTCGAGATCCCGCCTTCCTTCACCAGCAACAGGTGAGATCTCCCCCCTTTTACCAACACTCAGCTCATCTGCTCCTCTTACCCTTTCATTTTTCTGTCCCCCATCTCCCCGCACATCACATGTGAAATCCCTGCCCTCTGCGAAAGCCCTTCGCTCTCTGAAACGGAAGGAAGCACCAAACAGTCTTGTTAAATCAGACTTAAGCCAATTATAGAATTCACAGATGGCTTGAAAAATTAGCAACATATCACATTTTTTTTCAGATTTCAAAAGGACTTTTTTTGCTGTTAATTCTTCTAATATCAGCTCCTCAAAAGATCTACAGTTAATATCAATTCAATAGGTCGTAATTTGAACGATACACATTTACATTTTCTCTAAAATTAGCGATGCTAAAGGTAAGTTAGCATGTGGGAAAAAAAAAACATCGACTTCCTCGAGGTCCCTTTAAAGACAGAAATGAAGGTGTCAGGAAATTCACTGTCATTGTGTGGCCGCTACTCAGAAGATGGATGGGACATGTGGGTGTCTTTGAGAGTGTAATGTGCTCAACTCTATTTCCTTCAGACGTTACTGTGTGATCCAACACACACACACACATGCAGACTCACACACTCCCCATTTACAGCAGCCAAATATTTAACACCGCCATCACACAGTTAACCCAGCAGCGATCCGAGGGCAGATGTGGTGGCCTGGGGTAGTATGTTTGTGCGTGTGTTTGTGTGCAAGGTTAAGAGTGTTGCGTTGTTGTCGGACGGGGGAGAGTGTTCTCCCCCACCCCAACTTTTTTTGGAAGTGCTGGTCTGAGGCCAAGGCTTTTCCAACCACAACTAATTGAATGCATCTGCACACGGCTGCATAATGGTCGCTGGGTTTCTCCTCAGCTTGCTTTTTTAAATGCTCAGTAAAATTGACAAAGCTGGAGCTGGCCTCTGTTTTCCTCGCTCCTCTTTCTCTTTGCATTTCTTTTCTTTCTCTCATCCTTTTCTTCCTCCCCTATTTTTTCCCAAAAATTCGGGAGAGACCAAAAAAAAAAAAAAAAAAAGATGTTGAGTTTGTCGGCTTTTATTCTACTTTTATTCCACTGGGGAGGAGGAGGAAAGGGAGGATTCACTTGGCCGATGTCGCGCAGTTTGTCTTTCACATTTTTTAGTAGCCCTGCTACTTCTTTCAGTGGGGCACAAAGTGACTACACAAGACAGAGGCAGTCAGTGAGCAGCTGCATGATCTGCTGCCCTTTTTGTCCCGTTTTTAAGTGTGAATCCGCCAGATATTTTATAGTTCTTCTCAGAGTTATCTTCCTAAGAAATACAGTACGTCGAAGGAATGCAGTAAAAAGATTTTTATTGGCTAATTAGTCACATATCCAACATTAAATGATCTTTTTTTTATGGTGTTGTTGCAATTACGGCAGAAAACGTCATTTATTTGGATGTGCTCATTCTGGAGAGTCCTATCGTAAAGACAAAATGCCAAAAAGGGAAAGATTTGTCAGCAGTGGCTCCGTGCTAGAGGGTTACCACAGTGTTCTGGTCAGCTAAAGAAACAGTCCTCACGATGACTCATCATGCTCCTGTTTGTCAGAGAGTTGTTTTCGTTTTCTGTGGTGTGATTTAGCGGCCTGAGCTCTGGTCTCGTGGAGCGGGCCAGCACCGAGCCAAGCCCCTTAGCACTAATCACTTACTCTGTCGTCCTCATCCGGTGATGAGATGTTTATTAGGTGGGATCTGTGAGGCTTACTGAGTCTTTTAGGTGGGTTTTGTAGTCATTTGTTGGGCAGGAATACGTCACACGGACGCAGAGATGCAGAGGATTCGCTGCTGAGTGGTCAGCGTTGGAGCAGGATCATGGAGGCGCACTGCTCTTTGTCTGTGTGTCGATATGATGGATAGAGACATTGACCTGCACTGCATGGGCAACTACTGCTGTCAGAGCTGCCTTTGATATTCTTTCTTTACATAAAGGAAAAATGACAGGAACACTAGAATCTTTGTCCTAATAACATGTCATGTTCATAGAACTCCTGGGTCCACCTTAAAAAAAAAATCATTCCATGACTCTAAATTAATATTTTATACATATAACAACTTTTCAAAGGAGTGCCTATTTTAAAGCGTGGCCCCCACTGATATAGAAGACCCAGGATTTGCATACACACACACACAGTCGGCTTCAAAAAATGAGAAAACAAAACAAGACCACCACACACTCCCACACCTGCTCTACGATTCCCAGGCAGCGAATGTGTGAAAACCCTCCATTCATCTCTCGCCTTGGTTAACCCCCTCGAGGGAATGCCACCATCTAGCATTCCGCAGGGAGAGATCCGTGATCAGATGTCATTTGGTATTATCTAAGGAAGGATCCTAATCCACAATCTGCCCGCATCTGTTTGCTAACGTTCCCCGGCTCCGTCCCCCTTTTCCCCGCTGCCCGTGCCACTCTGATGTGCTGGTGTCAGCGGACAGATGGCAAGCCCCTCAAGGAGCAGTGGCACCGAGCGTCTGGCCCAACCCGCACATTCTCTCCAAGCTTTTGTCATTCTGGAGAGCGGCATGGGGGTTTAGTCTCCCCAACATGTGATAAATACAACCAAGATGCATTGTGTATCCTGTTTTTGTTTAGCAGCTACTCTAAGCAATTCATCAAATAAAACAAAAGGGGTTATCACGTGAAAAGAGAAAGAGAAAAGAATCTTTCATGCCGCTTCTTCACACGAGCTCAGAGAGAAAATCAGGCAACATAACACAATCACTGAAACTAAGTGTGGCTTAAGTAGGACGCCGTCGTCCAGGTGCAGGAGGAAGAAGAGCATATCTTGACTGCTGCAAATGGCTTTGAATATTCAGTTTATATCTGATTAAATCCCTCTTAAGAGCAAAGCGTCCGCACTGCACGCAGAGTGCTAACAGTGCAGTTTTACCCCCGATGCATTACTAAATGAATGCGTTGACCACAGGGCAAGGTTAGGTTGGTATTGGCAGAGATAGCTCTCAGCTGGATTGCCAACACGTGCGCTCGCATAATGCATGCAAAGGAGACGCAGTTTGTATGTGGCTTTTTTTTTTCCTTGCAGTAATTTGTAATCTGTATGTAAGGTTGGCATGTCTTTTGAGAAGAGGGGGTGTTTGCGTGCATGTGTGTGGATGGATGCGTGTATGCGCCGGCTGTTTAACGTCATTTGACCCCCCCTAATCAATAAAAAACAGTTAGCTAATGAAAAAGAAAAAAAAAAAAAAAACTCTGCATGTCAAGCCAGTTTATTTATTTATCTATTTATTTATTTATTTATTCATCGAGGGGGGCACTTACACTCGCGGCGATGATTATCGACAGGGCGCATGCATCCGGGGCGGACTGCACGGCTTCATTGTTGAAAGAGCAGTAAAAAAAAACCATCACACAGAATAATTACCAATATGATGCCACTCACATTCTGTCACTAACTTGGTTTCTGACTTCCAGGGTAGCTGTCACCACTAACTGTGATTGCATGTCTTTTTCTTTTTGTCTCTGTTATCTTGCTTTTCATTTCATTGTTAATCCCCCCCCTCCCCAACAAATAATGAATGAACTCACTATTCTCCTCTTGCCAGTAACAATCAGGACTCCTTTTTTGATTTCTGCTGCCCCTTGCTTTAGTCTCTTTCTGCATGCATTTTGTATGTCCAGTGTTGAGTTGTAGTGTAATCTGAAGTGGAAGTTGTCTTGGCCCAGTGATCTGACTGCTAGGTTTCAATTGACAGCTGAGGAAGTGTGACTGGAGCGTGACTCAAAACGGCAGGCATTATGGCCCCAGTGCCACTGACGACACTTTGGGGATTTCTTGGCAAAGGTAACCTTTTCATTCTTTCATGCCGTCTCTTTGTCTCTCACACCACATGACGTATATTTTATGATTTTTTTTTTACAGAAAAGTCTCATATTTTACTTCTGACTGCACGTTTAAATGTAATCTGGTCAGGAGCTGTGACTGTCACTGCAGTAGAAACACAAATGAACCTTTTGGACTATAATAACAGTAACACACATTTTGTTATTGTCATTTTGTGTTCGCTCATCTGTTGTCTCTCATGCATTTGTCCCGCCAACAAGCGGCTAGCCTTCTTGTACGTGTTGCTGCTGAGCCAATCCGAACGTTACCCGAGGATTGTCCCGTATCCTCGTACACACTTTCAGAACTATCAAGTATCCTGTTTATTTAAGCACATATTTAAACGTGTTGGCACATATTGTTGGCAAAACTTTATGTCGGATTAACAGCCAACAAAAAAAGAAGTTTAATTAAGCTAATGAGAACAAATAAAGTAGAATGTTTTTTTATCCGTGTAACTTTCCACATTTCAACGAGCTTAGCTTCAATGTTGCAGTCATGCTTTATGTCCTGTAAGTTAAAGTTACAGACGGCCCACCTTCTACCCTCCCCCTTCATGTCTCCCTGCCTCCATACTGTATCTCTCCCTCTTTGGGGGGAAAACCTGAACCATTGTACCATGGCAGAGCGAGCAAGCTGAGCTAAGCCTTTTCCTGTTACGTCTCCCTTTTCCACTTTTCCCTGGAAGTGTGGAGCATTTGTGTGTGTGTGTGAGTGAATGTGTGTGTGTGAGCCCGCTGAAGTAACAAGGTCCTTGCAAACACACATGCACACTGCAGAACCCCCCTCAACAGGCCTCCTAATAGGCCAGGAGGTAGCAGAGAAAAATGTCCCGTGTAGCAGCTCCGACCGCACACCCACTCCTCCTCTTCCCTCCATGTGAGAGTACAGTAATGAGAACAGATACAAAAAAAAATCCCGAATGAATTTAGTTGTTATTTTCTTTGGCGGATGGGACGGTAATTCTATTATATCTTTTTTTTTTGTCTTTGATTGATTATTCACGCAACATGCCCGAACATACAGATGGAATCAGTCGGATTCCTCTTTTATCTCGCTTGCCCTTTAACGGAGAGCTCCGCAATGCGTCTTCGGTACAAGCCCCAAATTAAAATGCTGCCAGACTCGCATGTTGCCATTGTGCAGGAAATGGGTCAGCAATCCATTAAGATGCCATTAGATAATCTAATTTAGGGAGCTAATCCTTAAACGAAGCACGCTGTAGGCCCGGGCTGTGCTTGCAGGGAGTTGGAGCTGGACTAAGCAGAGGGAGGCCATCTTGAAGGTTACCTAAGGAAATGCAGCAATGGAGGTCAGATGTTAGATGAGTCCAGAGCCGCTTGGAGTGCAGAAACATAAAAGAAACAACTCACACAGAAGTAAAGTAAAAGCGGATTTTGGCTTCCTGGCAGCTCCAGATTACAATGAAAGTTTTTGATGAATTAATCCAGAACTTTTCCTGTACGTGACTGTGTGATAACAAGTGATTAAAACAATGCACACGGCACAGGATATAATGTTGCTTGAAAGGAGAACTCACTTCCTGCACAGTTTCAAGTTCAGACAAACTAATAAGGCAGATCTGAAAGTGTCAGTTAGCAGCGGCGGGAGAAGTTCAGCTCGTCCGCTTTGGGATTCAGACTGAAAGAAGAGAGGTTTTCTTCACGTTAAAAGAACCGAGCGATGCAGCTTTCGGTTCTGGGATGAAGATATGGACTGACAGCCATCGATTTTAACCAGATTAAAACTGATCTGCCGGTTTCTGTACGGCCCCGCATGTTACGCTGTGTGGTCCGTCTAATGTAAGCCATTACCTGAGAAGAGTTTCATAAGGAAAGAGAAACACAGGGATGGAAGGAGGGAGGGAGAAAGAAAGAAAGCAAACAGGAAAAGAGAAAGCTGCAGCCCTTGGCTGCTCTGTGCGCTCTTTGTTCAGCAAGGTAGGAAAAACTTAATCCCCCGTTTCCTGTCCGATGATTTTTGGCAGAGTGAAAGAGAGAAGGAGGGAGGGTAGAAAGTAGGAGAGAGGATAACTTGAGGACGGGTCGGACAGGGAAAAAAAAACTGCAAGAGAGGATTAGCCTTGAGGTTTCTTTAACCCTTTGCAAAATGAAACACAATCTGAACTCCTGTGATTCTTGCATTTTGTTCTTTCTTTCTTGCACTACATATTTAAAGGAGTCCAGCTCTTTTGTGTGAAATTAATTTTGCACCTCCGTTGTGTTAATTCAAAGCGCAGGCACTTTGTGATTTGTATCAAATACAGACTGGCTGTGGCTTTGTGAACGCAGACAGTGTTGTGAAGTGGTGAAGCTCCACAAAGAAGTCAGTGCTCCACCTCTCGTCCTTCTCATCCGAACTTCCCAACATTTATCCTCCTTGTTTCCAACTTATTTTTCCATCACTTTGTTTGTGCCGCATTCGTCATTCATTTGTCTTTCAGGATTTAGTAAAACTTTGTTGTGTGAATCAGATAGCGAATGTGCAGCACAGGTACTCTCAAGCCTTAGCGGGAGATGTGGAAGGTGAAGGAGTTGTTAGATTAGTGCACACTGGGGGCCTGTTGGCGAGAAGGGGCGAGCAGGAAGGTGGGGGGTGCTAATTATCTGACATCTACGTAGCGAAGCCCCCCTCGGGAACAACATGCTGTTTGTTCCCGCTTGCATTTTCAGTTAGCACCGTTGCTCCCCAGGAACAATCACAGTGTTGTTTCGCCATTAGCGTGATATGAATAGGGATGGGACAGCTTTGTGTAGGGCCCCCCCCCTCTTCATACACACACACACACACACACACACACTCTCCCCCCTCCCTGCCTCCCACAAGCACTACCAACAATCCCACTCTCCCCTTCATGCTTTTCTTTTCCGCCGTTAAAGCGGAGAGGAGGGCCTGCGTCACAGCCCTCTCACATCATGTCCTTCACTGGGGATCAATTGGAATCACCTCAGTCTAGATTAACGAGCCGTTTTTTCTTTTTCGCTCCATCTGAATAAAACAAAAAAATTAGATGACCTTGAAAACTTGATGACTGTCAGCAGAGCAGTGATGCTGGTCATTAGCGAAGCAGTGTTGAGGATAAATTAAGACTAGAATCTGATTTGGACTGCATGCTGCAAGAACAAGTTAATGGCATGTGACTAATCTGTCTCTCCATCTTTTTGTCTTTTATCTCTCTCTCTCTCTCTCTCTCTCTTTCTCTCTCCGCAGTCCTGGTACCTGGGCGAGCTTAGTTCCATTCCAAGTGTCGAACGGGACTCCGATTCTGCCAACAAATGTCCACCAGAACTACAGCATAAGCATCATTGGTGAGCCCCTGGTCCCCGCTGAGACAGGGAACTGAACACAGAGAGGCCGGATGACCCCCAGGGTGGATGAGTGCATGGGCGGGGGGTGTTGTCGGTGCAGAGTTAGCACTACAGGTGTCTGCAGCCATGGATGAAACCAGCAAACGCAGCACGAGCTGCACAATCTCCACTCGCCCTCCCCTCCAAACCCCAAATTTTCGCCCCCTTCAATGTCCCTCCCCTCTCCCGTCCCTCCCCATGATGGACACTGGCTGTGAAGACGAGTGTTGGAATCCGAGGAAAGAAAAAAGAAAAAGCTTCAGCGGCCCACACATCCACCAGCCACCAGTCAGTTGTTGTGTTTGCAGAACTTTTCAGTCAATTCAAATACTGTGATGTATAGATGCCTTAATGTTTTCTTGCATGACACTCTTAGCGGCGACACCTATTTTTCCATGTCGGGGGGCAGATGTAATATCCTGATCTACACCCACACACACACACACAAGTGAAGGGGCCTGCGCTTGAACAACCTCTGCCTGGTGGTTGGCTCCGAGACTCTCCTCTTGTAAAGAGGCTTTTCCCTCGTCACACGATTCACTGTGTACACCGTAGGAACAAAAAAAAAAAAAAAAAATTGTGAATTCAGAGTGTTTCTTCTTCCGTTCGATTTCAGTTTACTGTGATACGACTCTTTGTTCAGAAAAATGTGTTGACTTTGTTTTTATTCTTTCCTGCTACTTACTTCAAGAATTAATGTAAACACTTAAGGTAAGAGTTGAGAACTCTTGTTGCGGTTTTCAAAAAACACTAAATGTTCGGCTTGAGATTGGACCCCTCATTAAAGAATTTGCGATTCCTTTACAAAAGGATTTTTTTTAAAAAGAATAAGGAAATTTTGATGGAGGCAAGTGCAATTTAATTTTTGAAGGGAAGCTATCAGTCTGTTAGCCCTAAGACTCTAAAGGAAGGGGGATAATTATTAAAAGGTTTTATGGGTAAAATATTTAAGAACACATTTGAATTTGATTTCAGCAACATGTCCGTCTTCTCACGCGAGAGAGAAAACAGCGTTAAAAGGCAGTTGAAGGCGAGCACCAAGCTACCTGTGCAGCGCAGAGAGAGAAAAACCAGCACTTCTTTTGAGCCCTTCCTATTTTTTATGGGGAGATTTTTTTTTTTTTTTTTTTTTTGTATTTATTTTGGGGGGGGAAAAAAAAATAACCGAACACGAGTAAAGAAATGAGACACACATAGTGTGTAGGAAACATTTCGGTTTTAAAAAATGTCCACGATAAGATCAAGAGCATGTGCATTTGGCCATACGCTTCTAAAGCTTATGTTTATAAAAAGGAAAAAAAAAAAATGCAGAGGGCTAATTCATGGAAATGTACAGTAGGCTTTTGTGTAAAGCGACAGTTTGTGCCACGTAAACTCGACAGTGGAAGAGGTTGGAAACTGAAAATCCAGGTGGTGGCAAATCCCTGAAATCTCGAATTGTGCACGGCATGTTCACAGCCATTGCCTCTCCAGTCCAGACATATTTATACAAGGAAGATCTTCTCCAGTACTCTTAATTTGCACGATGACATGTCCACATTACGTGCCTTGCCTTTGAATATAGAGACATCACTACACTTGTTTTTTGCTGCATTTTATCATCATAGAAAAAAAAATAATTAACATTTTTATGATAAGAATTGTTTTGTACTCTGAATGAAATTGTTGATTTTACTCTTCTATCTCACAGTGACATCGCATATCAAGGCTGTGTATAGTTGCCGTAAAAGTTTGTAATCAACCAGCATTTTTTCAGTATTTTTGGTGGTTTTTCTAATAACCTGTCATCTTTTGTTTCCTTTTTATTTTCAATGTGTTCATCTTCCAGTTACTATTGTGGAGGGTGGAATTCAGAATTATGAACATTATGCAATACCAAGTTTTGCCTATGTAGGTAGTGCTTATAGATGCGTCAATTATTAGAGGCTAGTTTGGAGATAGACAATATTGTAATGCATTTATTTTGTTGATATCGTTGTTCGTCGCTGTTGTTGTTGATGATGTTGTTGTTGTTGTGGGTGTTTTTCCTTTTTTTATTGACCAAAGTGGGGACTGCTTTCTATGCAGTGTATGACAAGGTCTTTTTTTTTTTCTTTCTTTCTTTAGCATTGAAGCCTACCGAATGACGATGAGACATGTTCCAGTGTATTTTGAAATTTGGGCGTTTTAGGGGGGGGGAGGGGCGGTATTTTTCTAGAAAAAAAAAATGCATCCTTGGTCTTTCTACGGCTGCAAAGTCACTGATTGGTCTACTGTGACTTTTACTTTCAACTTTCCACCTGGGGTGCTAGCATGTGACCTTGAAGGAGCTCATTTTTTTCACAGGAGAGAAGGCTTGACTTGAGTGCGACAATCATTTTAAGACATCAGAATCCCTTTCTAAAGCTGGACGCGCGCATTGCCGGGATTTACAGCGAATCCAGCAGACCTAACAGCAAGTTGCGTGCTTTTTATCCGATGCGCCCGCGTTATTTCTCCACGTCATTGAATGCAATTCCCAAGTAGATGCCTTAAAGAAATCTGTGAAGTGGCCTGTGACCTGCGCAACAATCACACACCGACTAATGCTAGTGAGACCTGTCCAAATCAGTTTCAGACAGGCTCAAGCACGCCTTTAGAAAGTGTTTTATAAGTAGTAGATTTGTATAAATGTATATACGATATGCACATATGTCAATTCCCTGAGATACTTCCCCAGCAGAGCCCCATAGAGTAAGTAGGTATCGGACAGCAGAAGCATGTCAGTGTTAAATGTGTTTTGCCCAGTAGAAGCGTAAATAGAATCAATCCACTAGAAGATAAATATAGCACTTAAATAGCACATAGCCAATCGTCTCCTTCCCCCCTTACAGTGTTTTCAATCTCGTCTCAAAGTAAATCTCTCAGGCGTACAACAGGGCATTATTTACACCAATCATTATCTTACCATTTTAATGTAAAAAAAAAAAAAAATAGACACAGAAAGAGCAACGCTGCTGCTTTGACACCTTTTGCACTCTTTCCCCTACAACCGCGGAAGAAGCCTGGAAATGTTTCCCCCCGGAGAGTCGGCGCTGCCAAGAGCTCCCGCAGTGGAAGCAGAGGGGCTACGAAGCAGAAAACTTTTTTTTTTTTTTTTTTTTTTTTTTTTTTAGAAAATTTAATCCTCAAGTCAAGCTCGATCTCTCCCTCTTCACCCAGATTTCTTGTGCAGAAAATTATTGAGAAGTCACCCCGTTCTATGTGCACTGTTCTGTCATTTTTTCTTTTTGTTTTAATCTTCTACTTTTTTTTTTTTTTTTTTTTAAAGAATAAGTGCTTTGCAGCCTTTGGCCATTGTAGACCCCACTGAAGTGCATTGTCCCCAAGTGTGTCTGTACGTGTGTGTTTGTGTGTGCGTGCGTGCGTGTGTGTGTGGGAACAGACGTGTGTCACTGTGCTGTTTATTTGAGTGGGCGACTGTACATAAAGGTAAATATCCTGATCGTGTCGATAGCAGTAGTCTGTGGGGTTGAACTCTGCGTTGGCAGCTTGAGTGTCCATGTGCATGCCCACGCATGTGTGTGCGGGTGAACTTGTGAGCCGTGTGAGTGTGTGTGTGATAGAGTGCCTCTGACACTACACAACGAGAGAAGATGAGGGTCTTTCTATTGATAAAAGCCTGCCATAGGACAGGAGTTTGTACACTGTAAACTTTCTTGAGAGTTCCTCTCTAAAGCCCTTTATTTGTAAATCTTCAATTCTAGGGGAAAAAAAAAAACGAGTCAATTCCATTTTAGGAAAACAAACAAATTTAATTTGGGTTTTGTTTATTTGTTTCAGCGGCTGGATTTGAGTTACAACTCTCCAGATTTCCCTGATTGATAGAAGCTAAAGTGTTTCATCGGTTGTTGTGTTCCTGTATGTAAAGTAAAAAAAAAAAATAGGAGTATTCTACGCAGATTCCACAAATATCAAAACAACAACAACAATGAAGGCTTTTTTATTATTATTATTATTTTTGATCTTGGTTAGTGCGTAGATATTTCCATTTGGGGAAGCGCTTCATAAATATTTGAATTGATGTTCTTGCATTAGTGTGGCCATAGCGAGTGTGACGTGATTTATCTCTCTCTCTTTTTTTTTTTTTGTTTGTTTTGGAAAATCAGTATGAATTATTGTCCCACATGAATCGTGGTGTGAGTGTGTACTTGTAGCAGCTGGGAGGTGATGTCACTCAGCCGGTTTCGGAAAAAAAAAAGCGCCCGAGATTGCACCTGACGTTGAGTGAGAAAGCAGGGTAAAAAGAAAAATAATTGACAAAACGTCCTCGATGAATCTATCAGATAGTTTCTTATTTGTTTTTTTTTGGAGGTTTTTTTCAGAGCAAATGTTGCAAGACGATTGGTGCTACTTCTCGCCATATATATCCGATTCGGCTGGCCAATAGATCTTTTTAAAAGATCCGCATCAAGGCGTCACTCATTATGCACTTTCCATGCTCTCCGCGCCCGATGTGGCGTAGGAAACTCTTCATTCACACTACAGACAAAACACATTGATTGCTTCACCATAAGGTACTGTACCTTCCAGCTGATGATAGGTAGACTCGATGTATTTGGGCATGGTTATGTATGTCTATCGCTACGCAGGGTATGAATGTAGCCTGTCAAAAAAGCTCTTGAAACTATGAAATTTGAATCAGTGTTCCACCGCTGCGAGAGCCTGATTCCAGGCGGATTCTAGACACCCACAATGACCTTATTTTAGAAAGTATTATTGCAATGATCCCCGCGATCATCAAGAACAGGATGACTTTATGCAAGGAGGACCTGAGGCACTCATGCAATATGTGTGATTTTCCTTTGAGCTGAATGTTACACATATTTTGTAGGGAACGGAGAGGGCGTACACATGCAGACCGAGGAGACGGTATCATCCCACACGAGCAATACACACTTTCCATACGTTGGCTAGCTGCTAGTCACTTCAGGTTGTTCTAAACATGAAAAACCAGCATTTTTACAGGATGTAACATTCACCAAAAGAAGATGAATAATATAGCAATGCAGTGCCTGTTCAAGTTGTCTGTTGTATATAATTGTAAAATGTGATAGACTTACTTTCATATGTGACAAGGAAAAAAAAAAAACAGCATCACGCAGAGCAGAATGTGGCAAGCTCATCTGGAAATATTCTCTCTATTACCTATTTGATGTTTTTTTGTTGTTGATTTATTCATTTCCTAATTATGTCAGCGCTCAACGCCCATATGAAGCTCGCTCGAATACATTTTTAGCAGAAAGGTTCATTCTTCTTTTTTTTTCCATTACTATTTTCTTTTTCCGGCGGGGCAAGTAAGGTGGAGGAGGGCGGGGTCGGTGCTACGTCAAGTGCAGTGAAAGACACAATAAGGAAAAAAAAAGGTCTTTTCTTAAGATTAGTAACCGTATTTTTTTTTTTTCTCTCTGCAGGGCTGATTTGTTTTTAGGGTCTTGTGGCACTTTTATGTCCCTCTGCGCACACATTTTTTTACTTTATGAATCACGGTGGAACTATATAAGGAACAACAACAACAACACCAACAAAACAATATGTAAACAGTCGCCAGTAGTGATCGTAGTTACACTGCAAGTGTGTGCAAAGGTCTATGTATGTATCTGAATGTACATTTTAGAGGACTTTTTCGGAAACTTTTTTTTTTTTTTTTTGAATCTTTTCTTTTACAGTTTAGGAGCCACAGGTGTCCATTGTGAACTGTACAGCGAAGGCCTTGATATCCCTTTTTTTTTTTTTTTTTTTAATTTGATTTTTTCGGAAAACGCCAAGCATTAGGCGATGCCTTCGAGCTGGTAACATTTGGTGCAGGGGCTAAAATTGCCACAAGATTAAAGTCAGTGTAAATAAAGGCTCAACTTTTTGTGATTGTTACTGTTATATCCAGCCTATACTGCTAGCAGCTGTTTTTACTGCAGTCAATTACTGGAAGTGGATATATTTCCTATGCAAAACTGTTTAAACAATAAAATGAGCTATGCTACAAAAAAGACGTCCTGCGTTCTGGCTCTTTCTTCTGTTTATTTTATTCCCCTTTTTCTCCTCCGACTGATATTTTCTGTTGATACGATGCTGTGTGATTGCAATCTGAGAGCGAAATATAAATGTTTCTGTTTGAGGTCTGACATCATATTCAGTTTGTTAATTGATGAACAACTAAACTGCCACATCTGATTGATTTCTGTGTTCGTGCCAGTTGGCGGGACACTGCGAGGAAATACATAACAGATTTTTGTAATTTGGGGACTGTATGAAAATTATTAGATGGGGAGGAGGTGGAAAAAAAGTTCCCCCCCAATCCCCTGGTTGCCTGTATTATCTGAGCGACCCTCATCCAAGATTCAATCTTCCCTTTATTATATAAACAAATCAAATAATTATGCTGCTTTTGATTTTTAAGCTCAATGGAAGCTGTGTGGAACGTCTCCAACACACCATGTGACTTCAGCATGTGATTGATTTGAACTCTGACCTCATACATATCATCTGATTTAAAGTCTCATGTGCATTACATGTAATTGTTTCAAGTCAAGAGTTTGATCCAAAAAAACACTCTCACAGCCTTAATAGTTTTACTTGTACCTCAGAATCACCTCTATCAGGAGCGTTTTCTTGAACAGGCCCTGAGGGGAAAACAAGGTTAGTCATTGCTGTGAGGACAGTGTCAGATCAGGGGAAAGACAACTATTTTGACTTAAGTATTAAACTAATTAGAGTTTAATTGATTCTCGGAAGTGGATCTGGGAAATCCTCCCTGAGGGCAAACATAAGTTTCATGTCCTGGAGCAATCCCATGACCCCGCATACCCATGCACCATTGTGGTATTACTTAGCTAATCTACTGTAATACCCCAATCCCCGAGGAATGAGAGACAGTCGACGGTGTTTGGACCGCAGGCTGCTCGGACCTCGGAGGGTCATGCGAGGCAACACCCATCTGGGTCACTGTGTCAAGTACATGAAGCTCTGATCTAGTAAGCCTTTCTAATGGGATTGAGGACATTGAAGGAGGCAAAAGTCCGGCTAAAGCACCAATTATGTCTCATTACAGGGCTGCGTGATGGGCTCAGGGGCTCAGCTGGACACTTGGTGACAACAACAGGCGACTGTCAGTGGTGTCTGCCAGACCAGGTGCCCTGTCCGCAGCAGGGGCGCCCTCCTACTGGCCAGACAGGGAACTACACACTGCACATTAGTCACGGAGAAGCCCACCTGGCCTTGGGCATGAACCAGAGTTCATTTGGCTATCATTAAAATGGACCAACAATGTGGCACTGCTGATATAAAATTACCCAATCTATAATGGTAATCATTATGCCATTTATCAAAATTGGCCAGTTGAGTCAACATCTGGCTTCGATAGAAGCCTCCAGTGGGTGAGGGTCTTGGCAGCGTCTTGTACCCTACATATTTTCCACTCTCTTTTATCAAGGCCTGCTGTCAGTGATTTGATGAAGCTAAATAGACGATGATTTGGCCCTATTATGTTTCGCCGGGCTCAAGCGAAAAGGGGATTTGTTGATTGCCTTTGTGCGTTTTTTCCTCCTTCCAGCCTTACGGATCCAGGACAGGCAGCGGAGTCTTGTGGTTCTTTCGGAGGCTCTGTGTACCAAAGAGAGGGAGAGCACAGCGAGTACTCTCACACAGACCTGCGAGCGCTGAGGCTGGACCGCTCCGTTGGACGGCGGCCAATGCCAGCACAAAGAGCTCTGTCACATCCCCAAGTTTTATGAGAGGAATATATTATACGTCTTGTGTGCCGCTGCAATCAGGTGAAGAATCTCATCTCTTGCATCAAGGTGCGAGTGTAATGTGTTTATGTAGCGGGAAGTCAGAATTTAGGGAGCTTTTTATTGTCGGTTTTCGTTGGCACGGCTCACGGAAGGATTTATACGCCGGTGTTTGATGGAGACAACACAGAAGTCACGATTTCAGGTCAAACAGCAAATAAAACATTAACCTCTTCAGGACTTTGAATAACCAGAGCTGCACTTAGAAAAATACGATTATTTTCTCATTTGGTAATTTATTCTTGTTGGGAGGAATTAGCTTAGCTTAGCATAGACATATGAAACACAGTATATATATATATAAATATATATATATATTCCAAGGCCAGAAGCAGCTATTTCCTTGAGTGTTGCAATCAGTGGAGTTTAAGCTCAAGAATCCAGCTGTATAATAATTATTTTTTTTGTATCAATTAACATATATGTATATATATAAATCCACTTTAGAGGCAGTGGGAGGGATGTTTGTTTTACCTTTGGACAAAAAACAACGCCGCTTTCTCTTCTCATCAAGCTCTCGGCGAGAAAGTGAAGAAGCATATTTGTCCAAAGGGGCGAACTCTTTACACAACTAATTAATCACAGGGATGTGTGCGCTTCATTAAAATGCATTCGGAGGTTTTTCTCCCAGGGCAAGAAAAAATTTTCATGAGAGCCGACCCTCTTTCTAAGAACAACTTTAGCCGTCATGAAGGGACACTCAAGGCCTCAGACAACAACCTCTGTCTTGTTTGCAAAAAATGTCGCTGAAGAGAGCTCTGGGAATAAAAGAGGGCTGTCTGAAACGCACTAGTCTTAAATAGTATTCTCGGCTCTGCTTATTCCCACACAAATTTGCATAAATTTCATAGTCTAAGTCATGGATTGCGGCCTGGAGTGTGTTATTAGTCTATCTTTAGGTGGTAGTACAGGCCGATCACACTGAGGGTCGTTGTTATCTCATTCAAAGCACCCTGGTATTACACCCGGCCGATTGAGAGCGGGTCTTAAGATCGTGGGATTTGTTCACATATTAAAGCATGTCTGTTTGGATGCGCGGAAAAAGAAACAGGTGTTCGGTGTTTGTGTGTGTGTGTGAGAGAGGGAGAGGGCTCATGTGTGCATCTTTGTTCCCCCCCCCCCCCCCCCCCCCCCCCCCCCCCCCCCCCCCCCCCCCCCCGGCCCCGGGGGGCGGGGGGGGGGGGGGCCCCCGG
>CAAKHC010020428.1:98837-110506 GCA_901007825.1 Macroramphosus scolopax
CTAGCAGTTAGCCATGTCTCTGTGAGTATAAACAAGCTGCACTCACGGTAGATCCGCTGGTTTCCCAGGGCTGCCAGCTCGTCCATCTTGTTCGTTATTGAGTTAACGTTGCCCATGATCACGGAGGGGAGTGGTGGTTTATAGCTCCTCCGGTTTTCTGTTCGCCGCGCCTTTAGCTTAGCCCCGGCTTTGCAGCCTCTGTAGCGGCGCCGCAGCTCAGCTGGGACCTGGTGTCTCAGTCCGAGTTTACTTTTTTCAAGAGCCAGTAACTCCTCTCTGGAATAAGTGAGAGGGCTGGTTCTTCTCGGTGCGGTTGATATATCCATGGGATACATAAAAAGTAACTTCTTGACGAAGTAAGGTGCGAAAAAACAAGGTATAAAAGTAAAAAACACACACAGTGCTGTAGAGCGCGAGGAGAGGCTGCCGTCAGCTACAGCGCCGCCGTAAATAGAGCCGCATGTTGCCAACTCTGCACCGGTAAGTATATTTTCTAAAGGCAGACCCCAGTGGAAGCATGTGTAATGAAAATAGAAACAGGACCCAGGATGGAGCCTTGGGGTACACCACAGGAGACGGTAGCAGAAGAGGATCATAAATGATGCAAATCTTTGTTGTGGGGAAAAAATTGAAACCACCGTAATGCCTCACCGCCAATTCCTACCACATGCTTTAGAAAAGTCCAGGAGTACAGAGTGGTGGACTGTATCAAAACCAGCAGTGAACCAGGCAGGAGTCGAACCATCTGCAGGCCAGGCTGAGAGGACCGACTGACCCCCACATGAAGGAAGTTTCATTAGTCATGATGTAAGGTGATAAGGCATGAAAAAACATCTTTTTGCATTCATCTTCAAGACTTTATTAGTTCATCTCTATGCACTTTTAATACCTTCAATACAGATACAAAGGAGACCCCCACCATTATGCTTGTTTACACTGAATCACCTGCACCAGTGAGTGTTTTTAAATAGCATGCCGGTGATCCTCAATTAGACTTGACATATCACACAACAGTGTCGGCATCTCTTGTGACGCCGTCCCACCATTCCAGCTCACCCTTGTACACAGATGTTGAGTCCGGCTGTTTGACTACCTCCGCTACGGAGGAGCAACATGCTGCATTTTTGAACCACCTGCAGGCCAGACAGAGAAAGACTGGCTGTCTGACATCCGCATAATGGAAGTTTCAGTTGTCATGACTCGGGGGTAATAAAAGCATGTAAAAAACGTCTCCAGATCTTCAAAGGATGGAACGATGTATCACGATCATGGCTGGGAGAGCGGCGCATGGCGAGATGTCAGCAGTCGGATGAGGCTACCAGGTTTTTACATAAGCATACAGTTTAAGTAATTAGATGAATCCAGCATACAACATCCTCAGACCAACTTAAAACAGAATATCGTATGTTTCGCTTGCTATCCTTAGGAAATAGAGATGTTTGTTGTCAGTGTAGCAGCGATAAGGGATGTTGAATTCTCTAAAAATAGACCTCTGTGGAAGCATCAATACTGGAAATAGAAATAGGACCAAGCACGGAGCCTTGGGGTACACCACAGGAGACGACACCAGCCTCACCTCCAATGTCTGCTACATGCTTCAGACAGTCCAGTTAACAGACAATGGCTGGCTGTATCCAAAGTAGCTTAAAGGTCCAATACAACTAAAATGTCCTGTTTCTAACGACAGCAGTAAGTCATGATCTTTTCCCCGCCGTGCTCAGATCGCACCACATTTTGAATTCACTCTGATTTACCATTTCGAACTACACACACACACTATATAAAGTTTCAGGACCGCGTCTTTAACGGCACCTTAACCTGCCAAAGTGCTCCGAAACCACCTCTGGGGCAGTCGTCTCCAGGACCACATTATCCCTTTATGACACCCACACGGATTCAAGGTGAAAACAATACCAGACACACGCTGTCAAGGCCGGGTTAATATATTTCTCTGGGTTAAAAATCCGCCATTAAAATGATCCCTGTGAATAACATTATCATATCGTGTGGCCTCATATCAGACTGTAACATGCTGCATTATATTGGGCCATAAACGAGATGGTTTTTCAAGTGTTTGCAGGGTATATGACACTCGAGTGTCAAAAGCAGGACATTTATCTTGACATATCGTGTCCTGTAGGTTTTTACAATAGCTGATAGTAATCGGTAATGACTCTTTAGTGATGCTTTAAAATCGGATGAAGAGTAAGGGCATTCTATAAGAAGACATACGCGTGATTCATCCTCTTGTGTATGAATTTCAAAGGTATAATATGTCATATATATATAAATAAAACATCCCGTCAGAGCCTTGAATCTCTGAATTATAACATCACAGTAACTCGTAAACTTTGTTCGACAACATATTTGAATTCGCTGCAATTAGTGGTGGTGTCCTTTAATGTCTACCCCCCCCCCACACATATGTGCTGCCCGTGTTTTTCCAACACTGGCAGTGAACAATGTTCAGCATTTGCCCACCATAGTATTAATTAACCGATGCACATCTGTAAGTGTGCAGACCCACGTCGGTGCCTGTTTGTTGACTCGCATGTGTGCTCCGACGGTGCCGTGGCACTTTGGCACCTGCGCTACATTATAAACCTAAAGGCTCGGATAATAAGCTGCAGGTGCACTCCTGGCAAGCGGAGGAGATGGAGGGGGGTGGAGGGGGGGTTGGAGTGTGTGTGTGTGTGTGTGGTTGGCGTTCTACATGAGCAAATATAGCCAACCTGGCCTCGGATACTTCGCTCCACACAGCTAACTTCTCAAGAGCGGGGACGCCACTTCTTCCAGGGAAATTGGGTTCAAAGTGCTTTCGTCCATTAGTCCCTCCTCCGCGGCGCCGTCAATAATTATTGACGTTAATGACCGTGATGATTGGGGTAATTTCTTTATGGCTGCGTTGGCAGGTATGCAAAGTAAAGATGGGCAGTCGGAGCCGACCACAGGAGGGGCTTCTCATTGACAGCCGAGAGTCGAAGTGACAGCCAATAAGGAGGCAATCTACCTCATGAAAATCTAATTAGGTGATGAATGGTGCGACGTATAGACTCTGGCACGGCAATATTGCACTCACACCTGTGAAAATACAAGCTGGAATAATTGTTTATGTTCGAGGAAGGCTACTTTATTTATACAATGCAGCCTGTGTTGTGATAGTGTCTTAAATATGCTTTCCATAAACATCTGCCTCATGTAAACCCCCCCTCCCCCCTTCCGACACACACACTAACACACACATGCTGCCGCGTTGTGCAAGGATGTCATATTCTGCAGCACGTTTTTTAAAAAAGTGAGAAAAGTTTGCGAGCTTATTAAAAAAAAAGCAAAGTGCAAAAATAAAACTGCGGACGTCACCGAATCTTTTCGCAGCTGTTTTTCTCGCGGAAGATTGATGAGTGAAATTCACATCATTATAGCTTTCGAATCCCTCACCTGCTTAACATTTACTGTACCCTCCGCTGAAGCCCGGCTCCGCTCTGCTGTTAATGGCTTCCAGACTTCGTCCTGGCGGAGGCACGTCGGCGGGACGGAGGGGAGGATTCTCTCCTCTGCTGTTTGCAGCCGGGATCGACTTTCTACCAGGGAAATGTTTGTATGTTTAAGCACATCAGAGTGATGCAATACAGTTGTTCTCCTGTTTAAGGGCCTTCGGGACGGTTTGCGGTCGAACCCCCTTTGGGCCGACATGATGAAACCACTTGGATGGATCACACGTCCTCTCCGGTATGAAACCATTCAAAATACTAATACACGGGATCCCCGGCAGTTTCAGCGGCATATTCGGGTTGTAAATCGTAACCGAAACCTAACGAGGAACATCGTTCCACCAAGGCGGAACACAACATATGGCCCTGTGTGTTCAAACCTGGCAACAGGCAGTGGATTAGCGCTGAAGATTTCCTCTAAATGAAACAGAAAACCCTCAGAAAGCAGGGCCGCGAGTGTAACCTTCACTTTCATGCGCCCAGGGGAGTGAGCAAGACAAGAAAAGAGGGACTTTTTTTTTTGATTCTCGCTGCTGCATTCGGAGGGAGACTTGAACATGCATCGAGCCGCCGCGTCTTCACCTCCACGCTTTTCCTCCCCATATGGCATATGGATCTGGGCGCGGATCGAAGGGATGAGACGGGGAAAAAAACACATCCCCATATGTGTGTCTGTTTCTCTTCATTAGCTCCCGGCCGAACAGAAGTACCTCCTCAGCAGCTTGATTGAGATGAACGTTGTTAGAAATGTGGGGATGGACGCAGATCGTTGACATCACAAACAGGACATTTCGACATTGCCTTGACAAAATATTTGAAATAAATA
Source organism: Macroramphosus scolopax (assembly GCA_901007825.1). Classification (NCBI taxonomy): domain Eukaryota; kingdom Metazoa; phylum Chordata; class Actinopteri; order Syngnathiformes; family Centriscidae; genus Macroramphosus; species Macroramphosus scolopax. The sequence goes on from CAAKHC010020428.1 coordinate 103,155, forward strand.
CTTTAATATACTTTTATTTTTTAGCTGGTGAAAGATAAAGGAAGTGTTGACCTGACCTCCAAATTTGAGAAGTTTTCTTCCAGCACAGATTTAGTTTTTTTGCAGAGTTAATTTGGGTAAGTAGTGCACGGTGCTGAAAACATTTGCTAACACTGGGAACAAAAACAATAATGATGCCGTCCAAAACAATGAGCCGAAAGAAACCGAATCCCTACGTGGAGCTGAGGGGAACAGCAGTGTCGGCGATCATCTTCACCCTCCGCGGGTGTCGCATCATTCACCTTGCACATTCGACACCTCGATCTTATAAAACATTGATGAGAGGAGCCTTGAGGAACCTCATCCCCCGAGGACGGTTTCAAACCCTTCAGATGCTCCCGATCCCTCGGAAAACAACGTCATCCTTACAGTAGGCCCGGACGGGTCTTTGTACTTCCAAGCCAACTGCTTAAGTTCAATCCATTAATGCTGCAGCTCCATTCCCACCACGGCGACCCCTCCCTCCGCTAGCTACCAGGTCTAGACAAAGTGCCCATTGTACCATTGCCCTCATTCTTCCTGCTTCACTACCAACACCCTTTAAAGAATCTCCCTATCCCCACCCCTTCCAACCTAAAGCTACGTTTTAATCATGCAGCCACATCGAAATTTGAGGTGATTTATTTTTGATTAATTACTCTAAAAAGATTTGCCAAAACACCACTTTTTAGAGTCATAAAATTGGACCTCATTATCCGGGTAAAGCACTCACCTGCAGAGTTAATGCACTGCACTTTCCAATCAATGTGACCGATCCTGCGACTTCTTTCTCCTCGGATTTTCTGTTTTTTTGTCGTTTTTTTTTCCTTGTCTCTGTCCGTGCAGCATTATTGGACTTTGTTAGCTGATATCTGAGGGAATCAGGTGTTTGATTCTGTCGTCAAGTAGGCATCATCCTACACATATGTTTCGCTGAAGCGGACCCACGTCGTCTCCCGGGGCTTCAAACAGGAAACAGGAAATTCCAGCATCCTAAATCCATCCAGTTCTGACAGCCTTTTTCTCTGTCCTGAAAAGCACATGTGCAATACGTCTTATCACACAGACAGCATCAATTTGCACGTGGCCTCCTGTTGACCCCTGAATGCACCACGTTCCCTAGTTGGGTGGGAATAAATAGCTGTTACCTTAAAGAAGGCGTTGACGCCGGGGCCGAGCGAAGACGACCTCAATTAGCAGCTCAGGATCGGAGTCAGACCCGTTAGGATCAGGGAGGTGATGTGACACCCTGCAGTCGAGGCTCCGTCACTTACCTGGTGGCCGCAGAGTGTGTCTTAGCACATCGTGTGTGTGTACGTGCTAACATGCTTACGCTGCCGGCTCTTTCTACACGGTAGAAAACACAACCACAGAGGCCCTCTAAAGGTGCTCAACCCCTCCCCGGGCTGTAAATGCACCTCTCTAACCAGGGCCTGGCCTGACACGGAGTAAGTTACAACTGATCTGATGTCAGATATTCCCTGGGAACTAGTAGTTGCCAGAAGTATTAAGGTTAAAGAGCTTTCTGGTGCTAGATCTGCGCTCGGGGGCATCTTGTAGCTCGGAGGAAGCAACGCCGGCAGAAGGGGGCTAGTGTACCGCCCTGTTACCCCCTAGCCACCCTCCTCCAACTGCCATCTGATGTGAGGTAACATGTGAGGGCGAGCTTCCATCTGTCCACGGTATACGCTAGCAGAAGGTGCAGCTAATGAGGCTTGATTTGCTGCTGCACCTGCCTCCAATCTGGGGGGTGATGGTAGTGGTGGTTGTGTGTGTGTACTGAGGATGCTCCATCTCACCAGCCTCTCCTCCTCCACCCCTCCTCTCCCCCTCAAGGTGTAATCATTGGTTCGCTTGTATGGGAGCGCCTGCAGGTTGATGGACCCTGGGAATTCATTAGGAAGTAGGTGAGGCCTTGGGTTGAAAGGGCCTTTTGACCTGCCTCCAAACATCCTCACATTACAAAGCACAGGACTTTTCAGAGGGAAGATGGGAGTCAGCCAACTTGTCGATGCATCTTCACGGGTAGACCGCCTATTGTTTGGAGGGATTGATGCTCGCTGTGCAGCTCCTGCAGCTTATTCCCGAAACCAGTCGTACCATCAGAACTGGTAACTAGTTTGTGACATGCAACTAAAACAAGATGTATAGTTGTTGAGGATGAGGTTGTTTTCTTCCAGATGGTACGAGGGGGAGGTGTTATGTCCACATGTTAAATGCAGCATGTTTATCCCCCGTCTCTGTTCCCTGTCACAGATACCATTTGACACAAGAGCTCTTTAGGGGCCAGTTATTCCAGGCCATTGAATCCAGATCAAAACCAGCCTTGTGTTTTTGTGACTCACTGTTCAGCTCCCCTTTTTCCTTCACAGTCAGTCCCCCTCGCTGCTTCTGGAACTGAGACGGAAGGCAACAAAAAATCCTCCACCACCGCTCCGCATTATAAGCCGCAAATATGACCAGCTCTCCCGAGGCGGCGAGCTGTCGGCAGCCATATAAAAGCATGACATCTCCGCAGTGTGCATTCGAGTCTTAAATTTTTAACAGCAATGTTAACTTATTCTTGTAAATATGTCCGCGTCGGTTAAATAAAAACCACGTGGAGGGATTTTAAAACAAGAGAGGCAAAACAAAAGAGACGGAGCCGGACGGAGGCGGCGTCGGTAGCTGGTGTTGAACCCGCGGTCGGCAAACCCTTTGAGGGACGCGTGAATAATCTACAGGGTGATGTCATCACAAACAAAACCTGGATGCCACTCTGGATTATTTTCAAACAAACTCCTGGACTTTAACATGTATTGGATATCTTCTCTACTGCAGCAGCATTCAGTTTATTTCTGGTTTCTTATTTAAATAAAAAGATTAATAGACTTCTATCAGATCTCATGTCAGCAAGGTAGAGAATCCCTAAACAGGCCGTGTGCTTCACCATGTGAATCATCAGCATCTGTAAGGAAAATACTTATCTTTGATTTGCAGTCCGGCCGCCTCCCTTTGTGCAACACCTTGTGATTTCATAAACACTTTGCGGCTCCAGTTTGTCCGACTTCCTACAATATCTGACCAGACAGCGAAATGATATAATACACACTCTGCATCTATAAATAATGTGCGGCCGCCCTCCTATGTCTCCTCTTTGAATCCAGAAGAAGACGTCAAACCGGAGAGCTATTGTAAATTAAAGCTTTGTCACCAAATGAATCAAGTGCCGAGAGATTAATCCCAGGCCTGCGTTGAAGTTATGAGCCAGCTCCATGGGAAAAGACTTTATGCTGCCGAGTCTGAGAATGCCGATCGTCCCTTCGGGCTCATTTGTTTACTTTCAAATTCCCTCTATTGTGGGTTTGGAATTGGAGCAATGTTTGTGCTTGCTTTGGCCAAGAGGGAAATCACTCGAGATGTGATTAAGAAAATGGATACTGCCCTCTGCTGGCGGAAACGATCATCACTTTTTAATTGATGAATCCATGAAGCAGTGAAATAATCACAGTGCATGTTTGCAAATTAAAACATAAAAATTTAGCTCGCGACACCAGAGATAACTCGACTCCCGACTAAATGCAACGATTGTTGGGACAATTTACCAGGCGGGCCGTCGCCGACTAATCAAGACATCGCCCTAAGCTTTTAATGACCACTGCAAATCATTCATTAAAGCAATGTATAAATCCCATATGCTTCCTCTTCCTCTCTCGTATGTGTAATGGTGCTCCATCCTCGTGGCTGACGTGGGTCAGATCTTCAGGCAGGTGGCTGGGAAATGAAGGCAGATGGGCCCGAGTGCGCCACCGCCGAATCTGTGAAGTTCTCTCTTCAGTTTCAAGCTGCACCGATGGGCCCTTGAATTATTACTGGGCCCCCCATTCATAATTACCCCGGGCCTGGTGGGGACCAAAGCCCCACTAATGATGCCTTTGTTGCCGCTGATCTACGCCGCACAATCAACAAGAGAGGACGTATGACTGGGAGAAGCAGTCCCACATTGAGCGATAACGTGCCTTCAGGGCAGCCTCTCTAAAACAATCACGCATGGTTTCAGCTCTCCCCTCGTTAGAGATGAGTGTTCACATGGGGCGTGAGACTGTGTGTGTGTGTGTGTTTGTGTGTGTGTGTGTGTGTGTGTGTGAGAGAGAGAGAGAAAGCAAAGCTCGGAGGTCCGCAGATATGCCAGTTCCTAAAGGCAACACACAGCTGTTTGATTTCATAACAACTCCACGAGTAGTCGTCGCATGTTGGAAGTGCTTCCACCCTTCCAACAATATTCACTCTGATTAGATTTACAGTGAAAGTATTTGAAATGTTTATTTGTTCGCGGCGTATAGGATCCTTGAGAAAACATTCTCGATAAGTCGGAGTTGTTTTTTTTTTTTATCGGGAAATCGGACACCAAATATCCGACTTCATATCCGGAGTCAAGAGTAAAAAAAAAAAATCATAAAACTCCTTAATAAACCTTTTTTATAGAATTTGCTTCTTTTTTTTAGGACGATTTCAAACACCAAATACTGTTTATGGCAAAAGGCTTCGTGGGAGCGTATCAGGTCCTTCAGGCTCTAAAGGTTCAAGTTCAAAATGAAAGTATGAAGTCATCAAATTTGTGAGTCTGAGTCAGGACGAGATCATGTGACTCGCCTCCCCTCTGCTAGTGTGACAGTTCCCAGCGGGTTCGACAATGAGCAGCGAGTGAACCTCACTCCCCGACACCTTTAGAGACACGCTGGCAACAGGTGCAAGGGCCCTCGTGTTTTATGTCTGGAATGTCTGGCTCCCATGTCGACGTTTGAGGGTTTAGACTTCTTTGCTTTGCAAGATTTACCTTCAGACATGCAACTAAACATCAAGTAGCATCTTTCCGAGACGAAACGTCGGGAGCTTTTAGTGCAAAACTGTTCAAGTTTTAGTTCGTGGATGTTCCCCATCACGCCGCCGATGAGGTCAAATCATATTACAACCACATGTCGGATGTCACACACACATAAAGAACACGCGAAACAAATTGCTGCAGTGTCGGGCTGCAGAGGTTTAAGAAATGCCACATGTTGATGATACAATCAGCTCGCTCTCCTCCGTCCGCCCTTTTAAACCTGCTCATGCAAAAATGCTTTAAAAAAAAACACGAGTGCAGATTCAAATGTTCTCCTCCAGTCATGACATCGAATCCTCTATCTGCTGGAGAGCCGGAGCGAAAGGAAAATAGGAAAAGAGGGAGGTGAAGAGAGAAGAAACACAGGGGCAGGAAATGAGTTGCACCTGTGCTCTTCTCTTCACGTTATATTGAAGACGATGCCAAAGGTGTCAGAGTGCTGTTTGCAATAGCGCTAATGTCCACAATAACATTCCAGGGCCTTTTCAAACACCAGACGATCACAACCGTCTCGGAGAGCGCGCACTTGAACATCACTCGAGCCGGTTGACGAGGAGGGCCGGATCGTTTGGCAGCTCTCGACGTCTTCCTCGCCTTCGGGAGAGCTGGCAACATGGCGGTTCGAAAAGCGTTTGTTCCTGGCTCGCGGTGGCCTGGGAGGAGCCGGGAGGAGGGAGAGGATTTATTTCCCGCTCTTTATTGGATAAACCTGCAAGAGATATGACGGCTCGCGGAGATGGAGGAGGACGTGCAGGCGTCCGTCCCGACGTCCAGGAACTTGGCCCTTTTTCAAAATGAAAGTGTGTGTGTTCATTTGTTAGCGGGGCGTTGACAGCCCGCGTTAAATCACTTAAGTTAAACCAAACAGGAGACACTCTCCCTGATTGTGGGCACCTTCATCCTTTCTCCTCGTCAAACAAGACACTTGATTGAAGACTTTTTACAAGGACCTGCGAGGACGCCGTTCATTTGTTTGAATTGAGCCTTTATTCCGTCGACATCTATTCGTTGTAGTTTTACAAGTGTTAAAAGGTTCAATTTGGTAAATCATTTGCATTTCTTGTTAGTGAATTAAATAGGAAGATAAAGCCGAGCTTAGCGTGAAGCCGGGAAACAGGAGGAGGCCTGTTGGTCTCAGAAAGTGTTTTTCAAGGCCGACGAACAGCAAATTAAATTAAATATCATTCGTTAAACCAGTGCAGAACCATGTGAAAATAGTCCAGCGTGTTTTTCCAAGATAGAAAAACTTTCTCCTTTTCATCCTCATCATTTAACTGCATCTTCCTTGCCTCGTTATAATTCCGTTTTTGGCCGTCGACAGAAGCCTTTTTACGCTTTTTTTTTTTTTTTTTTTTTTTTTGTCGGAGAAACTGTTCGCAGTTCAAGAAGGGATCCAAGAAAAGAATCATAGTATTTGTAAACTGAGATAAGTGAAAGCTTGGAAACAGGACGTGAGTTTCGGTGTTAGCGTAGAGTTCCTGCGACTCTCCCGGACGACGCGTGTTTCTGTCGAGATAAGCGACTCGCGGCGCCGTTTAAGGAAAGGTCCTGCGACGACACCGGAATCAAACACCGCTCTTCCCCCGCTCGTCCTTTCCTGACCTTCCTGCACCCGGTAAAACACACGACACTATCCGAATCAACAACAAAAAAAAAAGCCTCCGTGATGTTAAATGTGATTTCCTCTTGTTTCCAAACATACTTCGGCACAAACGGGGGGGCAGACAGCCACTAATGCACCGAGTAGATTAGACTCCTCAGTCCATCCAGGTGCATACTGGGAACGATGCCATGTGTATCCCTCGGTGCACGACGGTACCGCACAGCTGTGGAAGCCACCTAAATTTGATTCCTCCCGTCGTAGCCTAGCAACGGCGGGTATTAGCGCGCACAAGCTGGATGGGTGCAGTTCTGGTGCCAGAGGCAGGATGGGCGCCTGGCTGCAGCTCATTGGCAAATGACATTGAGTGAAACCTGGCATTCTGAGATTAGGGGATCAGATGCTCGCAGCGCTCGTCGCAGGAAGTGGTAAGAAATGTAAAATCGATTGCCGGCAGGGGTTGACAGGTTCTTTTCCACTTGAGGGACAGATACACACAGATACACCGAGCGTAATGTCGTTACAAAGCAACTAAGCCCACATTACATCAGCTCTGCTGTAATTTACATATTTGCATCGTTTGAAGAGTCATTCGCTTTTCTTGTAAAGACTTCTGGATGAAGACGCCGTATTTGCTGATGCATTCTCACATCGCCGCTCAGATACGTGGGCCAAAACTTCGAGCAGATGTACTGGCGTCTTTCCAGCCTGTGCAAAAATCCGAATGTCACCTTTTAGTATTGATTCAATCAGAAGTAAATAAGCTATTATTTAATTGTTGTTGCAGGATCTGAGCACTGGGGGGCGACCTGGCAGCTCGGCCGTCCTAAAGGTGAAACTCCTGGACCTTCGTCCAGGACCAGCTCTGTC
>CAAKHC010020447.1:0-10656 GCA_901007825.1 Macroramphosus scolopax
CGTTGAATACAGTGACACCGCTAGAATATACACTGTCTCGTGTCTCTTTATTACACACTCAAACAACGTTTTCAACTGTTACCATTTAGCAGTAGTAGCTACAGAACATGTACCGTACTTTTCGGACTATAAGCCGCTACTTTTTACCGCATTTTTCGACCCTGCGGCTTATATAACGGTGCGGCTAATCTACGGATTTTTTCGGGCTAACGGCCAATCGGGGAAATCACAAATCTATGGATTTTATTGGTTACAGTCCTCCGGAGGCCGGAAAACAGCGCTAAAAAGTAAAAGTGGAACCGCGAGTGGTACGAGAGACAGAACGACAGCGAGACAGACGGACATTACGAGAGCGATGTCATATACGGTAACAAAATGTACCTGCGGCCAAGAGCCGCCATTACGGTAATTACGGTAGACCGAGAGAGAGACAGCACCTGTAGTTGTATCACCAACCTTGTTGTGAATAAACCCCGTTCATATTGTTTTAAAGAGGACTCCGTCCATCGTTTACAAGCGAGACAGTTTGTGAGACATCGTCATTAAGGAAAACAACCGTAGAAATGCATATTGTAGCGGCCCGTCAGTGTGTGCTGAGTGAAGGTATCTCCCATTCACACCTCATCAGGCCATGTTGAAGAACTGACGTGATTAAAACTTCATACTGCATGAGATCTTTGGCAGTGACACTGAATCATCGCAAAACAACCTGGAGCAGCAATGAAGTTTAACCCTCGTCTGTACGTGGACCAAGTTTGAAGATGTTTCGCTGAAATCTCTCAGAGGAGTTCAAATTCCACCCCGGCAAGTCCTAAAAAGCAGAGACATATCCAATCTTTGAAACAAAATGGCGGACTTCCTGTTGGGTTACCCGATATCGCAATTACCTCATACCACCCGCTGTGACCCCCTGCTGTGACTTATACGAAAGTACATGTCGGAGAAAACAATCGAGAAACTGGCCGGAGCATTGCTAACTCCGATACGCTATGTGGCGCTAACGAGTCTTTTGGCTGCGGTGAGAGTAGAAGAAGAGCGGTGAGCGTAGAAGAAGCGTAGAAGAAGAGCGCCGACCGCGTTCGATTATAGTCTTTAATATAGTATTTCTTCAAGCTTTAACCACAGATTCATGACAGGTGGTAGCCATGGTGTCGTTTGACGTCGTCCTGGAACAACGCCTCCTTTTATTGCGTCACTCGTGCTGTCTTCGTCTCCTTCCACGTCCGGGAGAAAGTCGCCGGCGGAAATAGTCGCGCATGCGCAGACTGCGTTTCTCGATGCCGGTTTACATGATGTTGACATCGAGCAACCATCAAGTAACTACCGAGTTACCCAGGTGCGCTTATCCAGTAACGAGAAACCCGATTCTTGTCCGATGCTGACTCGATGTAACTGATATACCCTGTTTACATGCATTTGCATAACCCAGATGTTGTCTTGTAGTTGTCTTGTACGATGCTAATTGCTGCATGTAACCGCACTGACTGACACAGTTTACTGCATCCACACCTGTTTCAGGTCCTGTTGTTCCCCCCCTGCAGGATTTTAAATGGTTCCGCTGAACAAATAATGCCCATATCTTGTTGTGTTGGTCTGCTTTTAAATCTGTATAAGGCGCAGCTGTATGTTCTCTGTGAGGCCACATTGTAAATGCATGGACTAACAGATCCCACTGGGCTTTACTTGATATGTAGGAAAAGAGAGATTCAGAGCTTCTCTGCAGCTGACAGATGTTTGTATTGCAGAACCTCAAGCCTGATTCTCTCTTTTGTAATGGATTTATTCTACTAGGTGTCTTCCACGGTGTTAAATTTGATTAAAAGCCCTGAAATCCCGTCCTGAGATGTATTTAAAGGAGGATCTGTGTTATAAGACTCATTAATAGACATGAGTGTGATATGTGGCATGTTTTGCATTGTGAATCAGTGTATATCCTGTAGGAGAAGGAAACTTTATTTCTCATTTTAGAGTCTCTCTTCATGTTTCTTTTCTGCAGCCTGACTGTCACCTCCACCTCCACCTGCGCTGGGCAGACAACCCCTACGTTTCTGGGACCGTCCACACCAAAGAATCAGCTCCAGGTCTCATCATGGGTGCTGGTGAGTTTCCGGAGTGACTCTTGACACATTAATGGACCTTACATGCACGTGTCCGAAAAAAAGTTCAAAGTTCCTAAGAACTTGAACAGACAGCAGACAAATCAGGCGAAGGGCAGACAGGCTGGAATGATGTACAGGGGAGGTCACGATCAGGAGCAGATGTTGGTGTAGAAGATGGAATGTAGGAGTGGAAACAGCGGACGGATCAGGTGATGGAGAAAATCCCTCCACTCTTTGTGAAATCTTTTCTTGGACCTTGATGGAAAACGTCATGAATGAACCTAACTGCCTTTAGGATGAAGAAGGTGATGCCAGTGGAGGTTCGATCGATCACTTGTCATTGACTTGTTAATATGTGATCTGTATCGAATCGTTCCGCAGTGCCAAGCTTACAACAGCAAGTTGTGCCGGCACTCGATTAGTGTCTGCCTGGGTCTCCACGCACACACCGTCTCAAATGTTTGTTCTCCTGGAGACACTTGGGATATTTTGTCCAACAACAGACGGAAATGAACACAAATCTAATCTCCCTGTGTATCTGTATGTTTTATGTCTTTTTATTGTCAACCAAATCAAATCTGGGCACAGTGAACTACAGGGACTGCAGACTTAGTATAATACTCTATAATGAGTATGTGTGTCAGGCTGTGTCAGCCTCTACAGTAACACTCTATTATATGCACATAATCAAAGTGGCTGAGCTGAAAAGCACCGGTCCTCGAGCGATGTACCTCCATGTTTGTGCAGTGGTGGAGTACCAACCACACGCTCCACATGCCTTCGCAGCACTTCAACACACAGAGGAGCAATTTCATTTATTGAATACTTGACTGTGTTTGTTTGTGTGTGGGCAGTCCAGAAAGGAAAAAATACATACTCATGACAATAGAATAAGATAAGAAGCTGCCCGTCTATGAGCTAGGTAACGCAAGACATCAGGGCCGCCTCTCTGTCTCCATGGAAACCGTATCTCCCAGAGCAAAACAATATTAGCAATACATATTAAGTTAAAAACATTCGTCCATGTTACAATATTCTACCTCAACTTATAACTTTAAATGTAAATTATACCTGTGTAACATTTTCAACATTTCCAGCTGATGATGATGTCATAGTGATGTCATCGGGGTTACCTCAGTTCAGCCTGCATGACCAGCTGTGGTAGTGGAGGTTAAAACTACTCTGGCATTAACTAGGCATGCGCCATCAATTCGGGAGGTGTTGATGAGTCAGCGTTTTTGGAGCCTGATCCATACCAGGGACACAAATTCAAGATTTGTTTTGGTTTCTGTTGCTTTAGTTTTGCCAATTCTTTAAGATCTTCCCTTGTGAGTCTCGCAGTTTTTATGTAAATTCCATGATAAATCAAAGATCAATTTGTATTATTATTCATAACTTGCACATTCGACTGGGCATCAGAAGCCTCCATATGTCAGGTTCATCATGTTTGTCCCTCCATGCCAGGCTTTAATCAGACGGACAAAACTCTCAACATATGTGACTTCCTCACTGTCTGGTTGCTCATTGTGCCGTTGTCCAACTGTCTTCTCCTCTTCCTCTGATTCTGTGGTGGATGCATGTCTCATACGACGACTCTTCACCTGTCCTTCAGGTAACCTGGGCTCCAAGCTGGTGGAGTATAAGGAGGAGATGTACATCACGTCAGACTGTGGGGAGACATGGAGACAGGTGCCTCGTTCCTCTTCCTCTCTTCTTCACCTTGCTTACACTGCTGTCCGCCCCCTCTGTGCACCTCCTAACCTCCTCCACTCTCTTCTCTTGACTTTAAATACATTATTGCATTAAAAAAGGTCATTTGTAACCTCTTGTGTTTCTTCTCTGAAGGTTTTCGAGGAGGAGCATCACATCCTGTATCTTGATCATGGTGGAGTCATTGTGGCTATCAAGGACACGTCTATTCCCCTCAAGATACTCAAGTAAGATAAACTATGTTACCATGGAGATCCCTCCTTCTTTAAGGCATCCTTTTACATGGTGTCTGTTATATCATCATATTATTTAAACCATCATTTGTATTACATGTTTCATACATGTGTATTTAATATAAATGACAGTGGGGTGAGACGGTCCCACTGATGAAGGTCCAGAACTCCCGGGGTCCTTGATCTGATACCATATAACTGAGGAGACCGTGGAGACAGAATATCTGATCAGGGTGGACTCCTGCAGTCTCTTGGCTGAATATATTTACATGACAAAGTCCGGGCATTGTGTTTCCAGGTGCGAAGAGGAAGAGGAGACGCTGCAGCAAACCAGAAAAAGCTTCATGAGACTTCTTGTTTTAAGACGCACGCGGGACAGACAGAGATTTATTTTTAAGTGCCAGCCTCAACTAAGAGCTGAAAATCACTCCAGAAGAAGGTCTTTACTAGTGGTTAACACCAGGTTGTCAGTTTGTGAAGGCAACAAATTCAGACAAGAAGCAGGCGGACGAGGAAAAGGAACAAGCAAGTAGCTGTAGCTAATAGAGCAGGACGAGTGCTGAAACATAATGGACAGGAAGTACGTCGATCCCGGAGAGAACAAAGGGAACCAGCCGAGGGACGTGATGAGGACGCGGGTGCAGGTGAACGGTGGGGAGGGGGGTCATGTGATGCAACAGGTATGAGAGGATCTGAAATGTCAAGGGCGATTAGAAACGGGGAAATCAAGATGTGCTGTGAAAGGCTGTCGTAACAGTTTCTGCTGGTAGGATGTTGAGAAAACTCCTGGATGTGTTGCTCTGGTGTACGTGGATCAATAATGGATGTCAGCTGAATGTTGATGTTGTCATTCTCTTCTTACACTGGCTAAATTGTCTCTGTAGCGTGGTCTCTATCATACTGTATCAGAGCCCAACACAGCACAGTACTACTGTCATTACAGGCCTTCGAACCCCATATAAGCTGAGCCAGTCTAAATATTTGTAGAGGTCTGTACTGCAGTGTTTGCTCAGTAAGTTCCCCAGTTCAGACACGTACCCTTCAAAATAATTCAGATCATCCGTTCCCTCCTGACAGTTCACACACACAATGTCAAGCTCGGCGAGATGCTATCTGGTCTGCCTTCATAAATAGGATGCAATAATGAGAAACCAGAGATAAGGGAGTTCTCTAAAAAAAAAAAAAACACTAATCAGAGACGTAAATCAGATGACCTTTTGGATGCCTTCTCATCTGTCTCTTGGTGAGGGACCTTGGAGTGTTTCCCCTCCCTCATCCCCCAGTTAGATCAATAACCCCGACGACTCCGGCGATAGGCTGGAAAACATCTCGCAGAGCGCAGCCGAGAGCTGTGAGAGCATGAGAGACGCCGGTTTCTTCAAAGAGAAATGAGAACAGTTTTTAGCACATCATTGCACACAACCAACATAATGTTATCACTACATCAAGCGCTCGGATTTCTGCTCCATTGTTCTGAAAGCCAGAGAACTAATGACAGAGCTGTGATGTTATTCCAGTACGTTGCATTGATTTATTACACCTCCGGTTCACGTCTCTGTTGTTGAGCTCTTTTACTCGATTCTGCTGTAAACTTGCCAATTCATCATTTTAGTGGCTTTCTGTTGCACCGCAGACTTCTGGGAAAGGGAATACGTACATATGTCAGTGTTGTTACTCCATCTAGTTTCCAAACAATGCAAAAGAAATCAAGTCTGGAGGAAACTCCAGGTTCAGTTGGTGATTAATTGTACCATTACATGCACTATAAAGACATAAAGGCCCTTTTTATTTGATGTCTAGACCCTTTTTTTGTCGAGGGGCCCTTTGTAGATATGTCGTTTGGTCCCTTCTTTGTTTCAACTGTTTTATTCTCTAGGTGTAGTTCATCAAGTGAAATCGTTACCATGTAGCTCCGCCCCCTTCCCAGCCATCAGCCAATCGTGTCCACCGCCTCACGTGTCACTCAGCGTATGCAGAGTTGTGGAGCTGCTCAATGTTTTTGGAGTCTAGATGGCTCAAATGCAGTAGAATAATAAACGCAGCTTTAAGGACACGGCGAGCTGGAGAGAAGAGTTAAGAACAGATTCAGTACTTGTCAGACGGTTAAGAACCCTTCTTGACCTAGAAACGCTCCCTCATGAAGTCCAGTCCTCTAAACAATAAGGAATCTGTCCACCTCCTGAATATATAACTTGCTCCTACAAGCCTGCAGTGCCTCTGCTCTGTGACATCACGTCATGTCCCCATACGGGGGTTGGATATCTAAACTTTCCAGAGTGACAGCTCAGTGATTCCTCAGCTCCTCTCATCTGTTCCATTCAAGGTTTTTTTTTTACGCTCAGCATTCATATCAGGTAATCATGGAGAGCCAGCAGGGTGAGAAATGAGATGTCGCTGTAACACGCCAACTGGACAGGATTGTGTTATGTACATTTATGATTTATGATGGGTGTACGATGAGACTTGTTGTAGGTTTTGTAGGAGTGGAGGAAAGTGCTGCTGCTTATCCAGCTGGTACAGGATTGTTATTGCATCCTTTTCTCATCATTTCTTGGGCGTCAGTGGGAGAAGATGGGATAGAACTGAGGACGCAGACATGTAGAAGGCTGTGTGTATGGAAGTACTGGTACCTTAAAGGGGAGCCAGTAGCCACGAGGACCCTAATGGAGAACACTGGTCCTCAAATGATCGCAGTCTGAAGGCAGTGGTGTTACTTCGGGCCGTAGATTCATCCTGGCTTTTAATCTCTTCATGTCTCTCCAAGTATTTGCATCTGTGTAGTCTGTAGTCTCCCGACTCAAAAGCCTCTGTGGACTTCCACTCATTTATACTTTCACACAGCTGACCAACTGTTGGAATCATCGTGGGATAGTGACAGCGTTGTCAGATGCCTCACTCTCCCGTCCGAGTGCCGTTTATCACCTGCTGTTCGACAGAGTCTTCATCACAACCGCCCTGTCTCCCCGTGACTGTGAATGTTCACCTGCTAATTATCACATCGTAGCGCTTGTTAGCATGTCATTACCGCACGCAGCCCGCGGCGCACGCCTCATGATGCTTCATTCCACATTGATCCGTCTCCATCGCGCGGTAACGTTTATTCAGCACCGCTGCCGGCGTGAATAAAGCAGAGCGGATGACTTGCTCTGCATGTTTCAGAGTCTGGATTGAAGGAGACTCAAAAGCCAAATAGTTACATAAATATTTTGAGGAGATTAAAATTCATGTTATACAGCTCATTACTGTGTTTTCCTTGGCTTGAATTGTCCAGGGAGTCGAGGGGTCGAGGTGCTTTCGGTTCACGGTTTTGTATTTCATATTTCTGGAAACAAAAAATGCAACTTAGACGGCTGCTTTGGAACCAATGAGTACGGATAATCAGCACCACCTGCTTCTCTTCACAGGTTCAGTATAGATGAAGGACGGACGTGGACTGTGCACAATTTCACCAGCACCTCCGTGTTCGTCGACGGACTCCTGAGCGAGCCGGGAGACGAGACCCTGGTGATGACGTGAGTGGAATCACAACTCACCTGAGGACGTATTCAATTTGTAGAATAATAACAGTCCATGCACGTACGGTTTAATAAGACTTTGTTATTCACCTGCAATAAAGAGATCTCTTCCTTAATGTATAATTAAGGGAATGCCTGAGAGGAAAACTACCCATCAGTCCTTGTATCCACCTCTCCTTTGTTGTGAGTTATCATGGAGGGTCTGACAGGGCCGCCCAGCCGCACTCTACATTAAAAGGAGCTCAAGGTTCTCTCCCATCAACAGTTCCCCCTCGATCTGTTGGAGCAGGGCGCCCAATTTCTCGGCAATAACAGCAGCTTCTCTCACTCCTTATTTCCTGCAAAGCCTTTCTCTCTCTTCACCTCAAGAGGGTTTGATTGCCGTTACAGCAGAGGTTGAAGGGAGGCCCGTCCGTACCCTCTGCCTTCCCTTCCCGGCTCTCTGACATTCTGTTTCTATGGTTGTGCTTTGTGTCGGTGCTCTTTGTGCTCCTGTCCTTGTTTGTCACTCAGCCGGCCTCTCTGTCAGGCTCCACCAAGCTTAGAGGAGTTCAGCCCTGTGGTACAGATCAATGACACACAGTGTCGAGCAAACCTTTGGCCTGAGGCAGGAATATAAACACCCATTGGGTCTGTAGGGACACAACATGGCAGCACATGTGGTAGCTATTTATACCTCATCTTTAATTAGATAAACCAACATTTAGAGCCTTTTTATTTTCTATTGATGCAACACCTTTCATGACTGGAGCTGATTGATCCAATAATAGCCAAGCTGTCTCTTTATCTTTAAGAATTCTCTCATCTGTGATGAGCCATACAGCCTCGTATGCTCCACTCTGGTGGAGGGAGACTTTAAGTTTGTTATTTAATTAAGGTTCCTATCTACTTGTACCAACCCTGCCAATTGTATTCCGGTGAAATGGTCAATAGGAAGAATATTGAAGATTAATATCGACACCTTCAGATCCAAACTCGTATATCTTAAGGCAAGCAAGGTGTCTCCCTCCCTTTCTTCTTCTCTCTTTTCACAATCTCTCCATCAGTGAGTTTGCTGGAGTGAAACCTGTCACATCATCTCAGACTTCAGGCCGCGGCCCCGAGATAAAGACTGATAAGTCATCCAGCTGTAATCCGCCGGTGACGCACACACACACACACACGCGTCTGTACACACATCCATACACACACATAGATGTGCAGTCGCGCATAGTGAAGAGGGACCTGACCACATTATCTGCCACGTGTTTGACACACAAGTCTGGCTCCGGGGAGGTGGAGGCTCCGGCCGAGCGGCGTGTTCAGGGTGGGTAATGTGTGACAGATTAGCCGCAGAGTTTCGATTTTCAACGGCGCAGCCTGACATCCCATAATGAAGTCTTTGGGCAGTGACTTAGCGCCAAGGACAGGTGGGAGAGCAGAGACCGCCGACCACTCCCGCTAATAACAGCCGATCAGAGGGCTCGGACTCTCCCCGTTCACACTATTCTCACTTTTTGTAATTTCTTGCACATCACACTTAAATCTACTTACACACACGTTCACCTGATCCGACCTCATTCAACCCCGCAACACCCAACTACCCTGGAAATAACTCCAGGTGAGGTTGTCTCCTTATTAGCGCTTTATTTTAATGAACGACACCAAAGGAACGAATTTCCTTTTGTTGTTTAGCTGTTTATTTCTCTTCATTGAGCAGGTTGGTGTCCTGCGCTCCACTAATACGGCTCTTCAGGCTCCGGCGTGGCCATTCAGGAATGAATCAGAAGGCTTGCAGGAATTATTCTCCACTAAGTGAAGAGTAATTCTGTTGTGTGCAAAATCTAATTTGGACGGGTTGTTTGAACAATGCAAACAGAGCTGGCCGGGGTGTGAGTATACAAAGAGTCAGTTCACAGGAATTACAAAAAACAAATAATTGCCATTTAGATACAACAGAGGTGAATGAGATTTCCTTTGGAACCAATCAGAAAAACTCAATAGCAACACGTCTTTGTGGGACCGATCGGCTTGAAAAGACAAGAACCTTTTCATTAAAGTAATAAACCGTCCTCGCGTCGGTGAGACGTGGTTGTCCAAGCGTGCCCATTCAAACACTGCTTGTTTTGACCTGATGAATTAGCATTATTAACACCCCCAACGGAGTCGAGCTCCGCTCCCAACCCCGCTGATCAACAGCCAGCCCACATCAGCTGCACAGTTCTTCCCTCCGCGCACGCTGACTCAATCAAAGTCCCATCTGTTGTCATTGTTGCAGGACCCTGTGAGGGGTCTGTGCCGCCGCCCTCCCTGCCTCAGGCTTCTCATCTATGTACATTGAAGGGTGATTGACCTGACAATCACCCGTCTGCAGCTCTATCAGAAAAAGTGGAAAGACTGCATTGTTAGTGGCAAACAGCTGCACGTCCACATGAGGATGAAAATAACGAGTGTGTGTGTGTGTTTCTGTGCAGTGTGTTCGGCCACATCAGCTACAGGTCGGACTGGGAGCTGGTGAAAGTGGACTTCAGGCAGTCGTTCCCCCGTCAGTGTGCTGAGTCTGACTACGACTCCTGGCTGCTCACAGACCTGCAGGTACTCACACGCCAACCTGAAACTGAATATCTGGCTGCATGACACTGGAGTCTCATCGCACGCTGTTTGTCCTCAGGGACAAAAGTGCATCATGGGCCAGGAGCGGAATTTCAGGAAGAGGAAGGACACGGCGTTCTGCATCAAAGGGAAGAGCTACACCTCTGCTCTCACCAGCAAACCCTGTCAGTGCAACGAGAAAGACTTCAACTGGTGAGAGGAACAGCGAACCCTTCAAACAATATCACGCTGTGTGAAAATACCAACTCTTACTAGAAAGGAAAATATGTCAAATGAATTTATACCGCCGCTATTGACCACAGCTCTTCACACCGCGCTGTGTCACTTAGACCACCAGGGGAGCTATTTATAGACGCTTTTCATAGCTTAGCATTTAACGCAGTCGTTCCAGACATACTAGTCGTCTGTCCGACTCTGTCTTGTACCTGGATTAAGGACTTCCTCACACAAACTCGGAAACTCCACCAGGCTGCGTCCATTATTCTGAGTGTTACACACCTATGACAG
>CAAKHC010020461.1:3516-26697 GCA_901007825.1 Macroramphosus scolopax
ACAAATGCAATAAGAATGTCGGAAAGGAGAGAGGGGGAGTCGAATGAGTCACAGGGACCAAAATTGTTGTAACCGGTCCAGTGTTGAGAGAGAACAATAAAGTCGATAACCATAAAATGCCTTCAATTATGACAGGGCAAATGTCAGTCAAATCCATTAATTTAAAGTGCTTGTTTTGGCTCTGATTGTTATCGTCAGTGTCTGACAGCATCATAGATTAAAAACACTATAAAGATCGACATGAGGGAAGTCTCCCTTTGTAGTCTCTGGGGTTGATGTGTTGCAGGAAGTCAACAGTGTGCGAATATGTGTGAGTCAGTTACATTGCAGCCATTTTGCCGTTATTATATATTATATATTGTTCTCGCTGAATACTTGACCCAGTACAATGGTTTTACAGTTCAAGAGGTGTCTCTCAGCTCAATGCTTGTCTCAATCAGGTAAACTCAGCAGTCACATCCTCGCCTGTTAGCCTGTTAGCAACTTCACCGATGTCCCGACACTTCACTGACATTTCTGTCAATATAACTTGTGTTTGCGCTCATGTCTTTATTTAAACTCAATGTGTCATCGTGTATCCCTTTAATGAGCTGGTGTCCTGCCTCTCCTGTTCATCTCAACGATGGGACCAGTCAACCCTGCTCTCATTTATAACATGTTATACTCAAACGAAGATGAATCAAACAGTGGGCGTGATATGTTCATATTCAGAAAAATATTACTCATCTCATTACTCATACTCTTGTCTCTGGTTGTTTCCACTAATTTCTCAGGATATATACCATGGACCTTGGCGGAGGTATGTGCTGTCTGAGTGCACTTCTGGTTTCAACTATTTTACTTTCCTGTGGTTTCAGAGATGAGGTCCAGAACAGCCTTGTGTCAGACGACAACAAAACAAGTTAATACTGTTAAGATCAGTAACCGAGTCCATGTTTTACTACTTCATTGCTGTGTTTGTTTTAGCTGTGAAATAAAAAAAAATGCAATATGTGGTGTCAAACAGAGGAAGGTAGGTAATACCTATTGCACCTTTTACAAAACATTATATAATCAGATCATCATATACATCTACAGTCTTTCCAAGTCCAGGTTGAAGCCGTTAATGTGAGAGTTTGTCTGTGTTGTTTTCCCAGTTCTTGGTCCGGAGATTCTACAACTTGTCGTTCAGTTTTGTTAATGTTGAAGAATAGAAAATCAATTGAGGGAGAAGTTCTTTTTTGAATTTCTGTTATTGTTTTTTGTATCCCCCTGTAATCTTTTAGTCCAGGGCCAATGCTAATAAAATGACGGGGTGAACATTTATTGGCGAGGGGTGTGACAGTGTGAGAGTGATGCTGATTTATGGTGTTTGATGACATTGCTTCTCCCGACGCCGTCACTGAAGTCAGATTAGTCAGACAAATAAAGAACGAGGAATCAAGTACGCCCTCAGAAATAGGTTGCTTGCTTAGTTTGCAGAGGCGAGTCATGTGAATGAAATAAATAACACAACAAAAAAAGTGACAGAAAATAAAGTGGAAAATATATCTGCATACCAAAATTGCCTGGGGTTACTGAATAAAGAAGCTCAGTCCACAAAATCCCTTTAAGGCAAATGGATATCTGGTGAAATACTAAATCCCATGTAATTCATTCACTGCATTAATACCTGGTCCTCTTGTATGTGTATGAGGGGAAACTGGTGTATTCTGTGCCGAATACAAGTATGTGTGCTTTCGTATAATTGTGTGTGGTGTGTAGGGAAACAAGATTGGACGTTTCAGCGTTACTGTTGGAGGTTTAGTGCCAGGCCCTTTGTGAGAAGGGCAGAGGGGTGTAAGGTGATCTTTGAGGGAGCAGGAGGAGCCAGCGCTGAACAGTCACTGCCTCAGTTTCCAGTCTCACTGAGCTCGGACTCCGGGATCGCCGGGATGCACTTGTGTGGCTTGGCGGAGGCCACGAAGCCGGGCAAACAGGTGCACTTGTAGGATCCCTCCGTGTTGGTGCACTGCCCGTTCTCACACAAGGGCACCTTGTCGCTGATGTCCTCACACTCGTTTATGTCTGCAGGAAACGGGGACATGATGAGTTAGTCAGCGGGAGGAAATTTCACAGCTGAAACAGCTGAGCCACATCTGGAGCTGAACTATCTATTATCAAAGCCTCAGCCTCAACGGTGGAAGTGCCAGTTGAAAACAATCTCACATCAAGGTCAATTCAGAAACTATTATGTAGCTTTGGATCATAGAGCATAGAGTTATTGAAGGACATTAAGGGAAGCATGTTGAAGCATAAACCAGTAAAGCCAAAATATCCACCCAAACAAAACCACAAGATTTTCAAACTACTAAACTACAAACAGCTACTTAATGGAACTTGAGATCCAGGTTTTCTCTCTGTCAGTTCCTCAATCGAATGTGTATCTTTAATCAAACATGTCGTTGTGTTGCGTGCTTGATGGACAGAGTCTGCACGTCAATGCTCAGCTGCCTTGAAATTAAAACTTCTAAGAATGATGGTAAAATGTACAATGTGCTGTGTTATGTTTCCTTTTGGCCTTGAAGTGTTTTCCTCTTTTCAGCACGGGAGGCCTGGTTGTCGTGTCACTCTCAAACGACCCTCCTATTGATGTCGTGTCTGCTTAGGTGAGGGAAGCGGTGATATTAACAAAAGGAGGCATGGCAGTGTTGCGCCGCTCCCACATGTTCCCATAGGCTCGGAATTCACTTAGTTTCCTTTGGAAAGCGGCTGGCCTTGGAGCTGATAAGCCAGAATGTGGACAATATTGTAATCATAGCATATCACTGCAACAAGACAATCTCGCTTTACTGCAAGAAAAACAAAGCATATTTAAAAGACATAATATCTGATGTAATATACTAAGTGGCTAAGATTCAAGGCCTTTCTTTTGGCAGAGTGCAATTTGGGATTCAGACTAAAGGGTAACGCACAATGGTTTTGGGGAGTACACAGCTTTCATTATATCCCTATAAAACATAACTTAATGCAAGGTTGTTAAATTCAAAGCTTCTCCTTGAGCTTGATGATATACTGCATGAAGAGTTTCCTCACTGAAATGAATCCAAGCCTTGGCTCAGAAGGGATTAAACATGAAGGGAGCGTTTACTGGGGTTTGATTTCAAGATTCAACACCACATTTTGAAACAAGATTAAAAGAATTGATTGCCTATTGATGCTAGGAAGTCCCAGAACATTCTGCCTCAGAACAGTAAGTGACTAAATGTGGGTGATCTGCTGAGAAGATATCACAGATATAACAGAGAAAACAATCACCTATACAAGCCATCTTGTCTAGGTTGAGTTCGTAACCGTCGAAGCAGTCGCAGGTGTAGCCCTCCCGCACGCGGACGCAGCGTCCGTTTTCACAGCCATTCAGGATTCCACACTCTTCCGCTCGGAGACCCTCAAAGCCGTCATAACGGTCTGATGGAAATATCCAAAAGGAAACATGCTATTATTAATACAAAACAAACCTGCAGGTTGGTGAATTCATGTATAGGGGATAAAGATCCTGACAGTGGGTCCTTGTCTGAGAAGGATGCATACACCCACCTGGGTAGGAATCCACTGGTCGCGGCAGATGCTCTCGTGGTCGATGGACTGGGACACGTGCAGGTGGCTGTCGAACGCTGTAGTCATTGTCGTTGAACAACGGGACACTCTCAGGAATGTCATAGGGTCCTGCATGGCTCCCATAGTTGTCCCAGTATGGAGGCACAAAAGGTTCCGCAGGGTCCTCCGGCCCCTCAAGACCGTACTCATACCCTGGCCTCTCTCGCAAACTGTCTGAGCCTCCTCTCCGAGGCAGGTTGCACATCACTGCATAGTCCTCTGAAATCATGTGACAGAGTTAGTTGTTTTCTGGAAAATGAAGTTAATATATAAAGAATATCTCTGCTTCTCACCAGAGTCTCTCCTGGGGCAGAATGCACACTGTCCGCTCCAGGCGATGCCGTACAGGCAGCAGCACTCCGTGTATGTAGTTCTGCGGCCTTGGAGGGGTTCTGAACACATGTTGTCCCCCTCCAGACGCTGCCAGCAGATATCCATGTGCACATCGTGATTAGACTCGAGAGCGTCTGGAAGGAAAGATCGTAAACTGACGACAACGAACTAACTAACTACGTCTGTGTACAGAATTTGTGCCTCTTGTGTAAACAGTATCGTCTAAATGTGTGTAACACCTTCTGTTGAGTTGACGCCAATGCAGCGCCGCCGCGTGCTGTCCAGAACTAATGGAGGGCTGCAGAAACAGTTGAAAGACCCAGCTGTGTTCATACATTCTCCGTCCGCGCAGGCGTTTCCAAATTCACACTCGTCGTAATCTGAGAAACAAAGTGGCATGTAGATATTACTATGAAGAAACTATCAATGAGAAGTGGTTGAAATTAGATTAAAAAAAAACTGTAAAAAAAAAAAAACGTATTTCTTACCAACACACTCAAGCCGAATGTTGTCATAGTAGAAGCCGGAGCGACAGTAGCAGGTATAAGTAGAGAAGAGATTTGAACACTGTCCATTCTTACAAATGTCTGATCCAAACATTTCACACTCGTTTGCATCTGACGACGGAGAGAGAGAGACAGACGTTCACACTTTGGAGTGACATAAGTGCTGGAAACAACAACTGTCAACACTGTTTCAGAAGCATTGGCATCCTTCTAGAAAAGCCATTAAACTGTTACAAGAAGCTGTCAGGACAAACTACGATTATAGTAATTAGTCAGGTATGCAGGCAGGTATCCCATTAAGCCCCTGCAAGCTGCAGAGACGCCGTCGTAAAGGCTGTGAGGGATTAGGACTGTTTATCTTACTTTTAAAGTTGCGGCAAGTAAAAATAAAACAGGAGCTGACAATTTACCTTTTTGTGCCAGTGTACATTTTTGTGTGAAGGGAAGCTGTAAAAGCTGAGGGTCATCGATAAAATATGTTTGTATTTATGAGACGGTACCTATGTAAGGCTGCTGTTCTCCCAGACTTTGTGCGGAGGAAGCAGGCACGTGTAGTAATCCACTGCCATGAGGGCACAACTGGTTATAATCATCTGTAAAATAAAAGAACAGTGAAGAAGAAGATGCAACAGAACTGGAAGCAAAATCGCAGATCTCATGGAGTTGATACATGAGGCTCTTCTTGTACCTCTTCCAGGAACAGGACAGGCATGGATCTCACAGTTGTCCCCCCAACCTGCCCCCACCGTGCAGCAGCACTCCTGCTTGGTGGTGTTACGGGACAAGACGTTGTCACAGAAGTTGGCGTCGTTCAAGTTATAGTAACACTCTTTCCTCTCCTCCACCGATGGAGCTGAAGGAGGGACCGGAGGACCGTGGTTTAAGTCCATATCAGCTGTAGGTAAATACAAAGATTAACATTTACTTCGGTCAAGGAGGATGTTTGCTAAAGTTAAACACCTATGGAGGTGTCAGATTAATAACACGGGAACAGCATCAAGTGCCCTCATCAGTCAGAATGTCTACATGCCTGCAGGCAGGTAGTGCATTACCCTCGCCTGCCACTGCTGAGCCTGCTCATTTGTCCAAAGGCATGGGCTCAGGCATTCACCCTTAAGCTGCTGGCTTAGCCAAATGGAAACACTGGCATGTGAGTCAACACACCATTCACTTTCACATGATTGATTAACACACGTCAAAAGCAAACAGTGGAATGTGGCAAAAAGGTACACAGAGGCATAGCTGGGGTTTAGTGCCCAGGCAGGAGAAAAAACATCCCCGCTAAGGGCGCGCCGCTTAATAATGTAAATACGCCCAATTCCTGTACACATATGCCTATCAAGCTGCAGAGGTGATAATATTTCCATGACTCAGAAGGATTTCTCTGTCATTTGGAATTGCAACGCATTGCATATCTATAACCTCTGCCCTCAAGATGATGTTAGCACGGGGAGCAATGTGTCTCGTGTGTTAATTGCCAATAGCTACACCTTATCCTTGTTTGTCTTGGTGGGGAAATAGGTCTACAGTAACTAGGCCCTCAGGGAGTTTGCTTGGCTCTACTGGAGGAGTTACTACATCGTTTGTTTAAGGGATTAGGCTAAATTTTTCTAGGCAATCCACCCAACCATAACCCTAGCCTATAAAACAAATGGAAACAGCCAGGTCAAAATATACGTGGAGTAAGTCATGTCTACCTCGTCACCCTTGTTGTTTGGATAATGAGAGACGGCTCATTAAATCAGGGAAAACTCCGTCTCCCAATGATGGGATGGAGAATTAAGTCCTGTGAGGCACTGTGAGTGCTAGTCCTGCTCTATTACCCAGGGAGCGGCACTGGCTGGTGATGGGATCAAATTCCTCATTGTCGTTGGGGCAGATGCACAGGAAGCTGCCATCGAAGTTCTCACACAGGGCCTCCCCGCACAGCGCCAAGCTCATCTCACACTCATTCACATCTGAGAAAGACAGGAGAGGAAAGGAGGGGAAGGGCGTGAGGATCAGGCACATACACACTGGCATGCGCTCAGTAAGGTCGTGACAAGGTCACTGTATCATCTCCTTACGGGAAGTTATTATATCTAAGAAAAGACATTCATAAATTGATAATGGGTGCCTACGTGTTTCTGCAAACTACACAATAAAGTACAATTGTCCAATCAATCATTTCCTATTAATAGGAAATACTTGTGGATTTTGGAGCAAGTCTCCTCTTTCCACATCTAACATGGAGAAAGTTGATTAGATTTGCCAACTACAAGTATTTTCACACGAGGAAACCATTAGTCATGTGACGTATGTAGACGGGGTACGTAAGTTTTGGGTCTTTTCATGTAAAATTTAAAATGTCATCGGTCTTGTTCTATGAGCCAAAATGTATAGCAGGCGTATGACTCTTTATTGTAGCGCAGATACACACCAACACATTTCCTCAAATCTGCAGGCGGGTTGGTGTAGCCTTGATCACACTGGCAGCGGAAGGAGCCGTCTGTGTTCTCGCAGAAGCCGTGGTTCCCACAGATGGTTTCATTGACACACTCATCAATATCTGTTCAGTCCCGAGCGCGGGGAGAGAAGAGCACAACATTAATATTTACAACGCCACTGTAGCACAATAGACATTCAGGCTGCTTCGATAAACACTGCGCTGCTTTCCCAGAATAAACACAACTACCAGTCTGACTTTCAACGATGACAGGAATCGCTGCCATCATAACATGTCGGATGACGGCGTGCATGTTACACGATTCATTAAAAGGGTTTTCAAACATCGCTGTTTGTCATTTAATTCAAGGAGACTTTGTGACACGTAGGTCATAAAACAAGAACATGTAAAAACAAACAAAAAGATGCATAAAAAACCCAGTCTTGGTGTGGTCTTGTATCATTTAAAGGTAAATATATAAGGAAGAGTTTATGTTACCACATCCTGACAGTCCAGTTTAAAGAATATACATTATTCCATAATGATTATTCATCCAGAGGTACCCTTAAAGGCACAGTATGTAATTTCTGCCACTAGGGGTCTTGCTAGCTTACCATTAAATGTGTTATTTTCCGTTATATCATTTAATTTCTACTTGGATAATCTAGATTATGGGGTTGCCCTGTGCTGTAATCCATTGTCAAAGCAGTCACTGTAAAAATAACTTCATGAACGCGTTGAGCGTCGTCGTAGCAGCTTTATGAGGGTAAAGGGAGCATGAGGCTATTGACAGGCGGCCAAGAGAACTGCACTGCTACCTTGAATAACAGTGATTTGGGACATAACAAAGTCTAGACGTTGTTAGACACTTTAATGCTAAAAAGTTATATCATATCATAACCTTATATCGCGGCTTGCATATCATCTGTGAGTCAATAAAGTCCGAATGTTTTGACACACAGAAAAAGTACCGTTGAAATGAAAGGACACACTGACCCACAGTTTTCTTATCTCCTCTTATGGGTTTTTGTTGACTTTTGGGTTTCATAACGACCCTCTTTGACCATTCCACAGATAGCTTCCATGACTAATGGTAACTAAGTTTACAAAAACAGGAAGGCCTATTTCAAACAATAAAAACACTGAAAATAAGATTACAGCAACACCCTTGTTTACAATACATTCTCATCTCATTTCGTAATTGTTGAGCAATTTTGGACACCCGCGTTCCTGACATCACTTGGGACAAGATGTCAAGTCCGGTAGATCAGATTCAGATGTTTTGATCAAATTGATTTGTAGACTGAAATCATTCACATGATATTTAGCCCCTGAGCGCCTATAAAAAGG
The DNA here is from genome assembly GCA_901007825.1 of Macroramphosus scolopax. NCBI lineage: Eukaryota > Metazoa > Chordata > Actinopteri > Syngnathiformes > Centriscidae > Macroramphosus > Macroramphosus scolopax. The sequence goes on from CAAKHC010020461.1 coordinate 11,746, forward strand.
ATGTTTCATCAAAAGAAATGAGGAAAGTGGGCCAAAAATCCACAACCCATTTGATTTGAACAGGGTCGGCTGGACAGGCCTCTGTCTTCCTCTTCAGCACAGTCAATTGCTTCGTCAGGCTTGGCGGGAACTCGTCCTCTGTCAGAGTTCCTGTCCTGACTTGGCTACGTCTCTAACACGCCTCTGGTTTCAGAGACAGGGGGATCCCATAAGCAAATAAAACTGCTGAGACAAAACCGTCTTTGTCATTTCTACAACTTTTCACAGGATACGCGGAAAAAAGGCCCTAAATTTCATGGACAAGTGGGCTTCAGTTACTCCAAGATGAAAGAGGAGCGATGGATGGATCCAGGAAACCGCCCACCAAGTATATTTGCCTTCCGCAGCTGAGGGTACATATGCAGAACACACACAGAAATACTCCAAGAGGTCAAGAATATCCACCGAATAAGGTTTAGTGAATTGTAAATTAGTTTTTGAGGAATGCTTCTTCAAATGTAAATGGCTTAAGTTTGGAATGTTGGAATGTCAGCGGCAGCCAGCTGGGAGGTCTGGGAGGAGGGCGATGAAAGCTCTCCGCTAATATATGAAATAATCATTGTCTGCAGGCAGCTTTTCATTCATGTGTGACGTGGAACAAAATCTGTTCCAAATCACATGCTGTGATGAGACGCAATCAAAGTATCATCGCAGGGAGGAATGAGAGCATTAAGACTAAACAATTTTAATGCCTTTTGTTTTTCTGTGTACGGGACTCTGCGGGGCTTGTGTGGCAGCATTACTTTACTTGACCAGCCATTTCGGTTTGTCGACATCCAGGGAGGGAGTCGTTGTAATCATTGCATTAATGGCTTGTGGGAAAAAATGAGATAACTCAAACAAGAGCTATTCTCGCAACAGCAGGGCATTAGGTTGCTTTTCGTACTCTTTCCATGTAATAATCGAGTTACGTCAGAACACATGCGGCGCTGTAAATTGCCTGGAGGGAAGAACTGAGGCAGGGGAGAGGGTGAGGAGTTCAGATTAGATAGGAGGTGCTAAGGAGGGGCAACCAGCACCTATCTTAATGGTCTGACTCACGAGACCAGGCTGCCCGGAACTGGTGGATCAGGGCGAGTTAGGATCGATGTTCCATGTGTTAATTTGGAGCACATGGTGGCAGGAAATCCAAATATAGGAATCAGTGACTGTTGGCTCAACCCACGCTTCTCCCATATTGTCTGGGCAACCCCTTGTCTGATTGGACCCATATGTAAAGACAATTTGAGCGGGCAAAGATAATATGAGGTATTTGTATCTGTAATCGTCATTAGATTTACAACCTATAATGAAAATAATGACCAATGCTTAGTGACAATTACCTGTCGTGTAACGCGTAAATGCAAATAAAAGAAATCCTACATCTGCACAACGGGAGCAATCGCACACACATGGTAAAGTCTTTACATGTCTTTACATTCGCTGGGGTGGAAGGTCGGCCAGAATCTGACCACAGACAATTTCCGCCCTTGGGCAAGTCTTATTAAAGACAAGGCATTGCTTGAGGGAATTTATGAGCATGATGGGGAATTAAAAACAATGACACATCCACTCCAAAGCACATGGGGCCTTTTTCACATGCTATGCCCAAAGGGGCCCTATTTACAGCATCATTGCAGGGCTGAGTGCAGCCCTTATAGCAACGTTGTGGCTGCCGCGCTACTGCAGAAAGAACCCTGCTTTCCCCTTTTGTATTATAGTCTCTAAATCTAAATGAGTGCTGCAAGCTGAGCCAAAGACAACCACCACCCCTTCGAAAATATAAAAAAAAAAACACATTACACAGTCTGGCCTCTTCTTAAATATTTGATGATTTTTACAAGCAGACAAAAATGCCCCGGAGTAATTGAGCTCCCTCCCTGAATTTTTATTGGGGTGACGGCAGCATCTCCCACAGCTTCCCATCACGAGGTGAAACAAGCTACTATTGTGTGTAGCGTTGGGCTTTTTCGGGCAAGAGGGCTTGGTTTTCAAACCGGGTCTGTGAGCCAAAGTTTTGCTCTAAGAGTGTTTGTAATGCGGAAAACCTGAATGCTGGCATCATAACATAGCAACAGGGGGAACAATGGTCAGATACAGTCATAACCAGGCACCCAAATAGACACTGTAATATCCTACAAGGCACGTCTGGTAACACAATATTTATAGCTTACAGATAATAACATGGCAGTTGGAGTCCTTGGCCCTCAAGGAGTACAAGTTCACATCTCACACCAATTAGCACTACGGTGATTTAGACTAATATGAGTTGTTTAGCACTGTATTGACTCTGACACTGAAGGAGCAGAGGTGAGCAGCTGGTTTCAATCCGCCCCTATCATACAGCAGGCCTCTGCACTCCTCTCAATGTTCCAGACAGACACCGTCATAAAGTGCGGTGAGGAAGCAGCCGCACATTGGTATGATGGAGGGGGCAGAGGACCGGCACGTAAGCAAGGATTAAAAGAAACTCAGTTAACCACTTGCAGACATTTCCAATCACACACAAACACCCACAGCTTCCATCTGCAGTCCAACACATCATTCCATTCTGATGCTCTAAGACTGCGTTCTCCTCTCCTCCTGTCATTCTCCGGCGACTGTTTGGATCGCGTCTTAATCTGAGGGAAATATTTGGCGTCTTGTTACGGTGTCTCATAGACCTCATAAACCCGACTTGTTGTTTTATGGTGCTGTGAGAGCAACAAAGAGCAAAACTGAGCTAGGAAGTCGAGTGATAAACTCAAATCATTGTGCAACAAAACCACACTGATATCACAAAACCAAAGTATCCTGTTCCTGCCAGTAAACACATGAGGCTCAGTGTATTCTGGATGTCATGGCGATGTGTCTGTTGTAGTTGGCCTGCTGTGAGCCCAGATGTAGCAAATGTCCTAACGCAGCCAGCTAAATTAGGTGACCTGGAACCTCGGCCCATAAGAGGAACAAGGGGGTAGGGGACCGTCTAAGCTGACAAAAGATGAACCTCTCTCAAAAGGAGAACAGAGGTGATCTGGTTTCACCTCTTCTCTGCCAGATGCACTCCAGACAATTATGAGCTACTGGCCTCACTCACAGTGTCCAATGACAGAGCGCTCGTCTTTCTAATGTGCCCCGATTTCAGGGGCCACTTTTCCTCGTCTCTCCCTTGGCCCCTTGTGCAAAAAGACCACATGTAGCCGATAGCTTTTGATTCACATCAGCCTCTTTGTGTCGCCCAAAGAGGAGTCATTATTCATGCACAGGTAGAGGGAGAGTGAGTAGTGTGTTGATTTGATTTGATCTTAAAGTTCAGCCTAGCTTGAAGACACGCGTCTCGTTCATACAATTTTTTTTTTGCTTCAGTCAAAAACGCTCAAAATCGTCTTGTTTTTAAACAGAATTGTTCCTGGTATTCTTTTAACTATAAGTGGTTTGACCACTGACCGCAGTCTGTGGCATCTTCTCCCTCAAGGCCAGGCTGGCAGCCCATGAAGCAGCGGTAGGAGCCAATTGTGTTCTCGCAGCGCCAGGTACCACACACCGAGCTCCCAAACTCCTTGCACTCGTTCTGGTCTGCACACGCAGAGAAGGAGACAGAGGTTGGTTAGTAACTCACAAACAGAGGCACAAATGCAAACACATGTGCAATCAGACACAAACACGGGCGCATGCAGCCGCACACACACTCGTATTCTCTCCTCAGCTCCTTTACTCCTCGTGTAATGGCTTTACAGCAGGAGTCAGCCAGGAAGCCTGTGGTGTAGCTGTCCTCAGTAAACGCAGCAGGCAAGACGAATGGCCAAGAACAACATTATCACAGCAACCGAAGAACTTGTCAAGGAGCTAAAGGGAGAAGTTCCAGAGGGAGAAACACCTCCTGCTCACAATAGGGTCATTCATACTTCCCTTGGGGGAGAGGGACTTCAGACCTCCAGCTATTTCATCCAGGCACCCTTCAGTCCTCACACCATTGAAGGAAGCCGCTTTCACTGCAGCTCAGTTCCACACAAGCCTTCCATAATCAATCATACACAACTACCCGGTATGCTTAATTCTATATGTAGCGCGATGATGAAGCTAAATCTTACATGTTTAAACATGCACACATCACAATCACACGGGGGTATTGTTCTGTGTTACCTTCACAGTCAGCAGTGTCAATATTGTACTTGAAGCCAACTTCGCACAAGCACAGGAAGGAGCCATCAGTGTTGATACATTTGCCCCGGATGCACACGTTGTCTCTGCTGCACTCGTCCATATCTAAGGCGGAGAGCAGGGGGGGAAAGAAAGGATTACAAATGAGTGAGTAGAGTAAAATAAGTCCACCAGGACGCCGCTTCATTTCTTATGTATCACAAAAAGAATTTTTAATCAGGCACTTGTCTGAAAAACAAGATGCATTGGCAATTTGGAGCACGTTACGGGATACTGGCAAACAGGAAACAAGGAGGGGAAAAACATCTACCTCAGCTTCCCAGGCTAAGAGAGCTCCCTCTGACTCATAAAAATTATTAATGAATGCGACATGCTTGATTAGCTGTAGATTGGTGGATAATTGCAGCATTACAACATAACTTGTAAGATACAGGGATCTGGGCTAAAAGGTGGAGGGGAAGGCAGGAAATTCATCACATGGAAAAAAGCCTGTCATCCTTTTCCAACCCCCGATAATCAATTGAGTCTTTCAGAGACGACAAGGCAAACAACCTTTTCTAAAGCGAGGGAGAAAATAAAACAACACCCTAGACTATAAGTAAACGCATAAATATGCAGTGACTGTATTGCTTTGGACTTAATTCAAGGACTCTAAAACCGGCACTGAAAGGCACAGGATAGTTATGTCACAACCGGTTGATCTTTAATTACATTTATACGGGTTGCAGTCTGCTGTCAATTCATATTGCCATGATGCATGTACCGTTTTTCTGAAACGCCGGTCTGCTCGAGGTTTAGCTTCTTTTTTAGCCTCGTCTGACGAAACCCATCTTTCACTCCCATAAACTCACATATCCTAATCCCCCCCCTTCCCCCCGTGCAGATCCATGATAGAGAGTCTGGCTTTCATTGTGTCGGCACTGTACACACAATGACAGACTGCAAGAAAATATATGACAACTTCTGATTTATAGGATAATCAGAGCTCAGTATTTGTTGTGGCGGAGAGCCAAAGTACCTGATGTAGGCTGGGCAGCTTGCTCAGTGTGCTGTGGAGGATATCTGGCACATAAAGCCTCTAGTGGAAGTACGTCCCTGTGCATGGACTGACCCTAGTGCTCCGAGCACTCTCACTCATTGCAGGACGTTGCCAGGATCCTACAAGGGCCTGCCCCCAGAGATTGAACACTTACCTGCTTCACATCACCCAAGGATTATTCCTAGACAGGCATCCTATGTTTACTTAACTTCACCTCTTACTGTACTTGCAAGCCACACCAGAAATAACACTGATTCAACTCTGACAACCTAGCCAAATATATTTGGCGTATTTTAACAGAAAACGGTTTGTTTGAAAAGAGAAGCTTGTCTTCCTTAGCTGATGACCGGGCCACATTTTTCCTCATCGCTATGACCAGTGGGTCATTGGGTGCGGCTGGAATAACATCAAACTGATGTCGGGGCTGAGAGCGAGTGCACTGAGACAGTTGATGAGGCCATGGGCAATTACACAGAATGGCTGGACTGAGCACCAATGCCAGGACTCCCAGGCCTGGCCTCAGCACCCAGGACGGAGGAATGAAGGGACAGTACAGTGAGGACCCTGTCAATAACAAAACCTTCACAAGCCAACAAGATTTCTGTGAATCAACTTGGACAACATGGGATAAAAAACCTTTGTTACATCATTACCAACTTCCTCCAAATGTGCCTCAATTACACCCAGCCCATAATGTCATTTATTGCTGTACCTTGGCAGCCGGTCCTTCCATCGATGGCATCGTATCCGCTTGGACAGATACATGTGTAGGAGCCTTCAGTGTTCAGACACTCTCCTTCATTGCAGACGCCCACGATGGATAAACACTCATTGATATCTGTCACAAGAACAAACACACTCAAAGCCTTGAAAGATGCGATAAGGAGAAAGCAATGAGAAAACAACTAAAGATGTAATTTACGTCCAAGTACCCATACTGCCTATGTTTGTATATACCTCGGCAGGACGCCCCGTCCACCAGCTCCAGGCCAGCAGGGCAGGAGCAGCTGTAGGAGCCGATGGTGTTGGTGCATTGACCGCCCAGACACAGGCTCGTGTCCTCACACTCGTTCACATCTGCGATGACACACACACGAAGACGTCATCAACACACCAACAGTAGATCACTCGCTCGCCCATTGGACTTGCCAAACTGTTGTCATCTGGATAAAGACCTTCCAGACCCCACTGAATATGTCAGAAAAGTCATGCATCATCTGCATCATACTGGGCTGGAACGGATGACTGTGAGAAGGATTAAGTGACCGCGGTTAACCACCCACCGTACCTTCACATGAGAGCTCATTAGGTGCCACCGTGAAGCCCGGGTCACAAGCCATGCAGGAGAAGGAGCCCTCTGTGTTGGTGCAAATGCCCGTGGGGCAAACACCTGGGGTCCGGCATTCATCGACGTCTGCGAAACAGACGAAGAAAAGGTTAACTACAGGTTATCGTCTTAAGCGGAGTGTGCACTTTTCGCAAAACCGCTATCTTATCAGTTCAAATTATTAACGGTCGAGTGCGCCTCAACCTAACTTACAGTACAGTAAGCAAATCCCTCTTTATTAGATCGCACTGACAGTGTTTTATTAAAAAGGGTGGAAAGATAAGTATGCAGGAGGGTCATCGAATCCAAAACAGCAAGCTATTACAGGTGGTGTATAATTACTGAATCTACAAACAGTCACTGGCTCGCTGTTATGTGATCATTAGAAATTCCTCAGCCCGGTACAGATTGTATTTCTTCGGGAGAAAATAGTGTGGGCCATTGTTAAGTGATTGAGATGGCTCCGTTTTGCCTTCGGGTGAACACGGCGAGTTCACCGTGGCGGGCTTGCTTGTCGTACGTGGAGTGCTGCGGAGTGGTTGACTTCATTTCAAATTAAGTCCTGAATATTTTCCATGGAACCAGAGACATCCATTAAAATTCTATCAGAGGTCGACTTGGACTTCAGCTAGTTTTGTAAACTCTTTCCCAGCAAAAAAGTCAGATATCAGTGGGGGATCTTCCTCTTGAGCTCGATCCACACTCCCATTAAAAAACACACCGTAGTATATGTGACTAACTGAGGCCATGTTTGAATCCACTTAAATAATCATCCGTTTTCTCCTTCCCATGAAGTCATGACAGATCTAACCTCCCCGGATTCGTAAAAGCAGCCGTTTTACGGCATTGATCTCATAAATCATGTCATGGCAAATTACTGAGTACTGTAAAGACTTTTAGCAATCATGTTCTAGGTCTAATGTATTCCTCTTCTTGTTGTGGTGTAAATCTGATCTCGTGTGACAGCTCGCAAGTAGGTAGATGAAAAGGTTGGTTCTACCTTCGCAGCTGTAACCGTCCTCAGACAGGGCGAAGCCAGCTCCACAGCTCCTGCAGGTGTAAGACCCCTGGGTGTTTGAGCACAGCTGGCCCGGGCACACGTCGGACACCAGACATTCGTCCACATCTGGACACATCAGAGCGCAGATTACCATCTCTGGCTTTGAATACATACAGCTTTCCAGTTTTAATCACTTAGATCAGGAATCAATGTAAGTGAGAGTAACATATGTCGACACCTCTATCTTTCTAGCTTGGCTTTCTGCAGAACATTTGCCTGACATCATGTTCTATTCGAGGGCTGGTGTCTCATTGTGTTGAGCAAGGATCAAATGATCACTGCCAGAGGTGGATGGGTCTAGCATCCAGCTATGATGTGATGTCTGGAAGGAGTATTTTGGGGATTTTGAGCTCAGATGTTACGATGGGTCACACCTGATTCTGTTTACAAACAACCTGAACCAGCTAGGGAACACGGGAAACATGTTCCAACAGACCTGGCACATTCACCCAGAACCACATGGAGATATCCGGATTGTTTGGATGAAAGAAAAACATCTGTGGGCAAGCAAACAAACACAAAAAAAACCATTCCTGCACACCAACACAGCCAACAGCCTCACCATCACACTGTTGTCCATCCTCGGAGACTCTGAAACCGGGCTGACATGTGATACATGTGAAGGAACCCTCTGTGTTTGTACATGTTCCCTGGGGGCATGTAGTGGGCAGCACACACTCATCAACATCTGGCATGAAACAACACACTGTTAGACATACACTGCAAGACCGGGGTCAATCCACAGCCAATAACAACTTCCAAATTCATGACAACCATCAATTTCCAACAGTTTTAGTGATTTCAGCCTGATTATAAGATGCAGATGAAGTGACGCAGAGATCCATTTAGATGAGTGCTGACTAAAACCCACCTTCACAGAGCTCTCCGTCATATGATACTCTGTACCCTGTAGGGCAGTTCTCGCAGGCGTAAGAGCCTTCAGAGTTTAGGCAGATCCCATTGGCACAGATGGAAAGGGACTGGCATTCATCAACATCTGCGTGGGACACATGCAAACATGTTTGGACATCACCAGGACACTTAATAATATTAAGCTAAACTGTCTTGAATATGTTTTTAACAATCGTATGAGACCCAATGGTTGTCAGTGAGTAAGCAGCATAGCTGGAGATTTACCTTCACACCTCTGCCGGTCTTGAGTCACTCTATAGCCAGCCTTACACCTGGTGCAGGTGTAGGATCCGTCTGTGTTGGCGCACACCCCACCAAGACAAAAGTCACCCTGGCTGCATTCATCCACATCTGGAGACAGAAAGATAGAATTCACCTAAACTGAGGTAAAACCATCATTTAGTGTTTGTCGACAGTTACAGTTCTGTTCATACCTTCACATCTCAGTCCATCAACAGATCGTCCGAACCCAGGCCTGCAGTTTTTGCAAGTGTAGGACCCTTCGGTGTTCACACAAATTCCCTCAGAGCACACATCCCCAGTTGCGCACTCGTCGACATCTAACAAAAAGAAAGAATTTGCAGACATTATGCGGCTTTCGAAGAGAGCTGAGAAGTATGAAATGATAAGTCGCACCCAGTTACCTCTAGATAATCTTTTGCAGACCTTCGCAGGCTTTGCTATCTGAGGAGACTTGGTAACCATGGTTACAGGTGCATCTGTGGGTGCCGTTCAGATTGACACACTGGCCGTGGAGACAGACTCCTGGAAGCACACACTCATCCACATCTGGAGAGAAGATAGACATTGTAAAGGGGGAGGGTTGGCTCCGAAATAAAAAGTCAACCCCGAACTCTTTGTAGCCTCTTTATAGGTCTTGAATGGGACTGCAAGGCTTCTGCAGTAGCACCGTGGAAAACTATTTACAGACCTGTTACTTTGATATATCTCTGGCTGACCTTTTGACGGACAGTTACCTTGGCAAACGTTGTCCGGTGTGACTTTGTATCCCTGGAAACAGTTGCACGTATAGGAGCCCTCACTGTTGACACACCTTCCAGGACCACAGATGGTTTGGTTCAAGCACTCGTTTACATCTGCAGACACAGGGTGTCAGGACAGGACACGACATGCACAGTATGAGCTGGGGATTGAGATTCAACTCAATTAAAGGGTTAATTCACACAAATACATCTGATTTTATTGAGAATCACTGTGGGGAAAATAGCCATTGCAATTAAAGCGACAAATAAATGTTGTCCCGTAGTAAAAGGGAAACTATTACAGCATAAACAGTGTGCAAAATAACAGCAGTCATTACGTTGCATCAGAGCACAGACCTAAAGCTCATTCATGAAGGCCTTTTACTATTCAGGGCAGGAGCTGTCTTTTCCACTTCATGAGTCAGAGCAGTTGACCAAGGAATTACTACTTGTGGAAAACCTCATGCAGAAACATTGTTTTACAGTGGAATTCATCAAGTGTTAATAAGAAGGTGTTGGGAGAGACAGAAGCCAGCGTGATTACGTGATAGTCGGAGTTGGAGGAGGAGACGTCACAAGGAAAAAGGAAAAAAAGCGAAGAGTTGTAAATATATTCATATCGTAAATATGTGTATATATATATATATATATATATTTACAATTCCCCCCACGAAGAAGCACATGGCAACAGTGGCACGAAAGAAACTCCCTTTTAACAGGAAGAAACCTTTAGTGGAGCTTTGTGGTTAAAACAGAAGTCAAACAGCGACAAAAACTGCAAGAGAGAGAGAGAGAGAGAGTCACAGACTGGGTTTTGTTTGACCAGCCGTGGTTACTGCCAGCCGTCTGTCAGTGTGGCCTGACGCTTTCCTTCTACAATCATCCGACATCTCTCAAACCCCCGCGATAAGCCCTGACAAGGGAATGGAGCTGTGTTCTCTATTACACCGGCAATTAGGCTTATCCACAATTCGGCCAATTGGGCGCAAACTACTGTGCTACTGTCAATTGACTGAAGCGAACGCTGGAAACCGCTCGTGTTGCCTGTTTATGTGACTCCCAGAGCGCCAAACGTGCAGCGTTAGCAGCCTGCGTGGATGTTCAGAGTGAAAATATTTACCTCCGGCTTTATCCCTCATTTTCAGGGTTCCTCTCAGTTACTATTTATTCACGACAGTTTTATATGACCTGAATTATATAAGTTCCCTGATAAACAGAGGGAAGCTGAAGTGGTGTTTTCTCTGGAAGCGAGGCAATCAAATCAGGACTTAAAACGAGGGCACGCAATAATTTCCTTGGAGCAGACACTGCGCTCGATGAAAATTCGATTATAAGGAACTCCAGAGTACCACCAGCTTCTAATTTTCCATTATTCATTCAGTCTCGCAGCTTTTCACATTCTGGAATACTCAACCCCGGAGCTTAGGTTTCCAAACAAATTAGAGGGGTGCAAGGTCACCGAGAGGGGATGTGGTAAGTAACACCAGTCAGGCTGTTATGTAAAAAAGGACGACGTTCAGGTTGGGAGCTGCTAGCATGTCAGCTGTAACACAACACACGCCATATGTAGCATGTTGGCCATTTGTGCATTTAAATCTAATAATCCACAGTATGAGTTTTACACCGAAGCCCAGACCGCACTGTGGTTGAGCGAGAGAATTTGTTTGCATGTTGGGACCTCTTCACAGTTAGGAAACGACCCTTTGACCTTCTCATACATCTCCAGTGTCTGCTCAGTCCTCTCACCTAGCCCGGCAGTGGTAATAAAGCCTGGCTGGCCTCCGCTGGGTCCAACATTACAGTGGCCAGAGCTCTCCAACAATAATATGCTGTTTGTTCAAGGCTGTGGCCAAGGGAAAATATTTGGACTCTCCCAAATTGAAGTATTATAAACAATCTTTTTACGGGGGCCAGTGATATCGAAAGATCAGCAATAACATGGTGAATGTGTTTAAACAATATTGTGGATATGCCGAGGCTGCTGGGTGACTTGATATTTCAGACGTGGACAGAGGGTGGACCGAGTGGACGGAGAGGGTGCAGGGCTGAGTTCGCCCCCCCGAGCGATCAACCATTATCACTGTGGTTTTGGGCTGTCGTGTGGGCTCAGCAGTGGATTTAAAACAAAACAAAGAAACATCTTTTGAAGCTTCTGAACCATTAAATTAAATGTATTTTATATGATCTTTGTGAACATCGGTGGTCAAAGTGTCCCTCTGAGCAAAAAGCCGCAATTCAATGAAACATCCAGCTCAAGCTATTTGGTTAACTGTGCAGCATCACAGGCTGTCAGCAGGTCATTAACGGCACGGCTTGTTGCCATGTCAACCTGGTTATTTTTTGGTGGGGCCAATTGAGAAGCAGCTGTGTCTAAATACAAGGAAGGAAAGCCAGCTCATTCCCATGCAGCGATCTGGGTAGGAGTTTGGTTACTGGTGATATTGCTGGCGATAGGATGTCCTTACCCACACATCTTTCATTGACGGGCCTGAACCCAATGCTGCAGGCCTGGCACTCGAAGGAGCCGAGAGTGTTGACGCAGACACCACTGGGACAGGAGCCGGGATCTCTGCATTCATCTACATCTGCGCAAGTGGAAGGCGGGACATGAAAATAATCATTTGCATCGTTTGTTATCAAAACTGTGCGTACATCCAGGGACGATAGAGATCCCTTTCATCACAAACCGAGCATAGTTCTTTCCTGGCTTGGAGGAGAGGAAAAATGCACGTATTTTATTACTGGGATACGCATTAACTCCTGGCATCACACGACTGGTGAATGGTGTGAACAAAATGGTCTTAAAGTTTTATTGCGTTTGTGTGTGAGCGTGTCACCTTCACATTGGCCTCTCCAGGACTTGGCATAGCCACTGTAGCATTCACAGGTGTAAGATCCTTCTGTGTTGGTGCATTGGCCATCCTGGCACTTGTTCGGCATGCTGCACTCATTAATGTCTGCCAGGTTGAATGAAAACCAAGAAGAATGGAAAAGGAGTGACCATTGTGTTCCATAGTGTTAATTATGGCAGAATGATGACCAACAAGTACTGCAGCACGTGATGGCTGTCATCCATTAAACACATTATATCCACTCTGCTATGTCTTACCTTGACAGAACTTCCTGTTCTGGGTGATCACCTGGCTGTAGCCACTGTAGCATTGACAGGTGTAGGAGCCGTAGCTGTTTGTACAGCTGCCCTTTCCTTCACACGGTTCCCCCTCACACTCATTCACATCTGCAAAATGCAGACACAGAAAATAAAGACAGACTTTCAGAGATTCCAATTGCAGTTCCAATTCACCAGCAGAGGCTGTACACTTTCCAAGCGCTGATTTTTGGAGCTGCTCTACTGTACAAGCGTTTAGCAATGATGGGCCGTAGCCCAGCTGAGTGGACGAGAGGCTGATTTTTTTGTTTGGTCTGTACACTGTTGTCAAGCATCAAGGACGAGGTCAACATAAATAAACAGATTTCTTTCATGTTGGCTCTCTTCATTCCTCTCCTGCGCTTTATCAGATTTGGTGAGGAGACTCGGTTGCTCTGAGATGATGACAAACAGAGGCGCCGAGGGGATCTGGTGTTTGCATGTGCGTTTCGGCGTGCCCCCTCTTTCCCTTCACCGTTACCCGTGTCATATTCCACCTGTCTGTCACAAGGCTGCTCACCAATGCAGTTGGTCTGTAGGGCACTGAGCTTGAATCCAGGATCACATTGGCAGGTGTAACCAGTCTGCACAGGAATACATTTCCCGTGACCGCATATGGCGGGGGTGGTGGCACACCTGTCAATACCTGAAAAAAAAGAGCAAAGATATGCAAGAGATGTGCACAGTCAACACTCAAGAAACAGACATTTTTGCCAAGGCTATCAGCATCTGATACGACACTCAGAGCACCCTTGTACGCCAGTATGAGACGAAGAAGGACGTCCACAAAGAGGGACAAAGAGTTTGTCTTTGACGAGCGGGGAGCGTTGTTACTTCACGTCCAGGGAGGAGAACGTGTTGGTTACGCAACATCACAGACAAGGTAAAAATTAAAAAACAGCATTCCAACAACAGATGTTGTTCTCCATGGGAACCGTCTTGCTGTTTTATTGGTGGGGACTTGGACGAGAGGAAAGGATTTACAGCCCTGTAGCGTTCTAACAGGTGGTACGGACCGCTTAGAAAGGGGTCGTGGAGAAACAGGTCATGCACTGTAGAGCCTGACATTAGTGTTGTTCTTGTCTTTTTCCATCCAAATGGACTGAGGTAAACTGTTTTCGCATTTCTAGCCTAGGAGGAGAAAAGCAACAATGTATCGGACTACAAATCTCCTCGTCTCAATATCTCAATCACAAGTCCGCCATCTCAAACACACTCTCACCCTGTCTGCTGCTCTTACTCTACTTGTCTTGAATTGGGCTCCAATCCACAGAGGATCGCTTACCCTTCCAAATGGCACACTTTTTCTTGGTTCCCCACCCTCTCACCTTCTGTGCAGCACGGCATCTCCAAGCCAACTTTGTTCTCCCAAACTAAAGTCTCGGTAAGCTTACAAAAATGTCTTACAAGATGTGCCATATGAGATGTCTGCCAGCAGTTGACTAAGAGCATCAAAGTGAGTTGAGTTTTATGATACTCTGGTGCATAGGGATAAACATATATATATATACAGTATATATAGATATACTGGTTCTTATTCTTATTCATACTGGTACTTTTACTGTACGTCTTACCTGCAACTGAGTCCGTCTGGGTTGCTTCCCTTGGATCTGGCCTCAGATCTACGCTGGGAGAGTCTGGAGAGGTTTCTGTTCAAAAGAATAATGGTCGCCATGATGTACTGGGGTGAGTATAAACAGAGACAACCACCAACATTGTCACACAGTTCTTTCTCTATGACCTAAATGATGCACTGTTTGTTTTACCGACCTCGATTGCCTCAGCTGTCTCTCAGCAGACAGTTCATGAAAACAATCTACACTTTTCCTCCAGGCTAAAAACAGAACAATGACAGAAATAATTTGACTGGACTCGTACAACCGAGTCGACCTTCAGACTTGATTGTCAATGTTTTCGCTGGCACGAGAGCGGAGCGCGCACATATTGGTATTGCCGCCACTGTGCAGGAGTGAAAACACATCACACGTCTGCGCCTGACCGAAACGACAGTAAATCACAGTTGGCTTTCAAAATTGGGTTTTAAAATATATTAAATCAAACCGCGAGAGGCAGACGACAACAGAGGACGGTGGGCTGGCATGTGAAAGGTGAACAAGAGGTGTTGTATGTGCAGACGGGTGACGGATTAAAATCCTGAACAAATGTGTTGAGAAACATAATGTCTGTCTGTCTGTCTGTCTGTCTGTCTGTCTGTCTGTCTGTCTGTCTGTCTGTCTGTCTGTCTGTATGAGTGAAGCCACAATACCTGGATAGTTCAATGGTGAGTCAGTCACAACTGCTGGCTAGAAAACAAGCACATGTTAA
>CAAKHC010020461.1:26717-69288 GCA_901007825.1 Macroramphosus scolopax
AATTGGGTTTTAAAATATATTAAATCAAACCGCGAGAGGCAGACGACAACAGAGGACGGTGGGCTGGCATGTGAAAGATTAACAAGAGGTGTTGTATGTGCAGACGGGTGACGGATTAAAATCCTGAATAAATGTGTTGAGAAACATGTCTGTCTGTCTGTCTGTCTGTCTGTCTGTCTGTCTGTCTGTCTGTCTGTCTGTCTGTCTGTCTGTCTGTCTGTCTGTCTGTCTGTCTGTCTGTCTGTCTGTCTGTCTGTCTGTCTGTCTGTCTGTCTGTCTGTCTGTATGAGTGAAGCCACAATACCTGGATAGTTCAATGGTGAGTCAGTCACAACTGCTGGCTAGAAAACAAGCACATGTTAAAAAAGACTTTGGTTATATTCACCTCAACACACTCATCATGTTCATCCAGTGTTTCTGCTCGCGAATTCACCTTTAGTGCTAATGAGGTGAGCGCATCTATTAAAATGTGGTCTGAGCACGTTGTGCAATCATAATAAAAACCTTCAGCTGAAATAGCAAGAGCATATCGTACTAAGATAAACATTTCAGAAGTACGTGCCAAGAGGCTGACAGAGAGGGAGAACTTACCGGGGTCAGAATTTCCACATCTGCAACAAGACAGAAAGAAAGAAAGAAAGAAGAGGGGAAAAGTAGCAAATCAGTAGCGAAAGTTGACTTTTCCGTTCGTATTAACAAGTACCATTGCTGAATACACATACTATATACAAGAACACATGCCCTCTTTAAGCACTGGACATGCAGCTTTGGAGGTCTTTATTTCCAATAAAACAAAGCTTTTCTAAGCCGAGGAGATACGTCTGAAAAGTGGTGCAGACTACAGGCCACAGAAAGATGCAGAGTAAATAGATACAGTATCTCTGATAATGAATACAAAGATCCATAAACATTTACGGAATCGTCCCCCACTATAAATCCAAATGCTGCGGCTGTGCTAATAAACCATCCGAGAGGCATTAAGAAAGATAATCCTGAGGATTAAGATGTATGGCCCATGTGGATTACTTGGGTGCATCGATGTTATGCTCAGTGTGGTTTCACCTTGCTGGCTGTGGGACATGAATACCACTCTGAATATGTTCGATGTTGGATCCAGCATTTATTTGTGGAGATCAAAACATCCTGTTGATGTTTGGATTCTCAAACAAAGATCTATATACATCCTCTTTGCAGCCTTGCATCATTTCTGCCAGGGTTGTCTGGAGAACTGAGTTAACATTTACCATCTTTAAAGTCAACTTGGCAGAGATGAAATGTACCAAAACATTTCTAATCACCTTCTCGCTGTTGAGGCGTTTCTGCAGCTGGGTGAGAGGGATGAGGAGGCTGCTGTGGAGTGAGAGGATACTGGGGTGTCTCTGGGTACCAGGGGTACTGGGGTAAGTGTGGAGTCTGTGGGTACATGGGAAACTGGGGACCGCTGGGCCACTGCAGCGAGGGCTGGGAGGATGGATGCTGAGGAGATGTGGGGCCATGCTCCTCCCAAGAAACTCCTGTGCTCTGAAGATCTTCTTGCTCCAGCTGCGTGTAGGAGTACATCTGCACATCTGAGCGTGAGTAGGTATATCCGTGACCAGCTGGGCAGATCTCTTTGAAATGGTCTGCAGGGTAGGAAACACAGGAGCAAACAATAAACCATAGAAAGAAAGATCTGCACTCCTCTCAGGCTTTTAAAACTAACCAGAGTTTAATTTGGACTCATGTTTTTGTTGCAATACAATAAGCCGAAGCATGCTGTGCTTTACTATGTGTTGGGAATGAGAGGGTCGGCTTTCAGCTATTACTGCTGCAGAAAAAGCGGCCTGTTACAGCTGTCACAGAGGGCGAGGATAGAGATTTGATAACTGCATACTCGAACAGACAGCGACACTAGTAAGGGGAAGTGGAGGAGCGTCTAATACCGACTGACCTCTGCACTCTCGGGTGTGGAGGTGTGTAAGTGACTTGGGGGCTGCACCTCTTTATGTATGAGCCCAGCAAACCCCAGCGATGGTGAATCCATTACAAACGAGAAGCACCGTGTCCCCTACCTGACCTGAAACCGGCAACTCTATGCCAAAAGAGTCTGGAATAGAGATATGAGTAATGACAGATATGTGGTAGCGGTAAAAGCCTGTGTAAATGCAGGAAACGTGGATATGATAGGCTACTGACTGATGAATTTAAAGTGGAGGGAAATGGGCCTATATATGATCAGAAGCCACATCAGAGGGAACTGGAGTAAATTTGGAATGAGAGTCAGCAGGCTCGTGTTACCAAGTCACAAGTAATGGGCCCGGCTGCTTTGTTCAGAACATGCCTCTAACAGTTTGTCAGGCCATACAAAAGCCAGCATCAGAGGCATCTGTGTACTGTGTCAGTCCTGGCGGAGCAGCACCATGGAGGTCTGTGATATCTGATCTATGACAATCCCCATGAATCACAGGCCGGTTCAGAAACCCCATGAAACCAGCCTGTTTCTCTCGGAGACTTTGAAGATTAGATCAGTATGAACAAAAAAAAAAAAAAGATGACAACTACTTCCCATGTTTCACTTGGCTAAGCTATTTATTTCTGCTGTGAAGCTTTGCCGGTCTATTAAAGGGGTTTCTCTCGCTGGGTTGGAGTGATAACATAAGACTGACTCCCACTGTTTTGCAGCCTCCAAAATATGAAAACTGTTATGTTTTTGGTCCTTTTCCACTTCAAACACGTTTGATTATTTTGACCTCCTCAACATGCCTGGCTGACAGCAGACTGGTGACTGAGCGGTAAATATTTTTTGCATGTGCTTTCACCATCATCACTAACCCCTTGCATGAGATTACATGTGACATTTTCTGTCTGCGAAATTGTTTAAAGAAGCAAATATTTTTTAAACAAGCAAAGTAAAACCAGAACTGCAAAGTTCGGCTCGCGGACTGAGGTCAGCGCTGTGTTTTGTAGAGGACTATTTGGGACACATGCAGTCGGACAGGGTTCGCATTTGGTACCTGATCCTGGCAAAGGGCAGCGATCGCACCCGGCGCCCCAGGCTTTGCCCACTCGGCTGCAGCAGCAGATCTGCTTGGTGATGTGCTGAGAAAGTGGCAGAGAGCAACTGCCTGCTGACACCGATCTGTAGCAAAACGCCTTCTTGTCTGACACCGCCTTGTCCGCTGTGGAGAAAGTTTTCACATCCATCAAGCAAACCAATGTGGCACAAAACACAATGGCCACATCCTTAGATTAGTTTAAAAGATTAAGCGATACTTACAGACACAGTGGCTCCTGTCCGGGTCTAACATGTAGCCGTGCTTACATGTGCACCGGAAGCTTCCTTTGGTGTTCAGACAATCAGCATTCCGACAGACTCCAGGCAACAGGCACTCATTGATGTCTGTGAAATATACAGCATGTCAGTCATCTAAGACGAGAACGTGGTCCCCTCATACAAACACCAATAGAAGATTTAGAGCTCTTTATGAGTATACAGATCTTTCAAGCCTGCAAAGCAACAATGATGTAATGTTCGAGGAATCATTCACACTGTGAAAGGTGACAAACTATCGCCATGGATCATGTGGTCAACACCTCCAGCTGTTGGGAGGCGATGAAATATTGAAACAATTAGGCTGCACATCGGTGTGCAACAGAGGAGTGATGACATGAGGGAAACACGTGCACAATAACGGCACAACTGCAAGATAATATAAGCTGTCAAAAGTCGTGATAAGCTTGACTTTGGAAACAGGAAATCAGGCAGACGGAAATATTTGATATCAGCACCTCTTTCCTTTACGTTGTCCAATCGGATCGCAGCATCTACAGCTTGCGTCAATGAGTGAAAGCCATAAAGTCGGTTTTCCTTCTGTCTGGCCTGAAGCATGTGCCGGAGCGACACGGTGGCCAGTGGAGTTTGATTATTGCTCCAACAGCTCCTGAGTCACTAAGCCAAACGGAGGCGAGCTAGCCAGTTCATGTGCCAGCCAGGAGCATAAGGGGACATATTTCAGGTGCTTAGTCATGCGATCACACTGGGACCAGGCAAAGTTTGTTGTTCTATCGTGTTAAACAAAGAGCACATCATTAGGTCTTTTCCCATTGCTTTGACGACTGGAACCTGTCAGCCTGCCACCACAGATTTTCCCAATTCTAATTAATCTGCCCTTGTTTTGTTGTTTTGCTTCCTGCTGGAAAAAGTGAGCTTATAAGGGATTGAGGCTGATAAATTCTGCGGACCAAAAATAAATCCAGGGATTGCCTCAATGTTCTTTTCGTTGTTTGCCGCCAAGTTGTTTCTTCTTTTGTGTCTCAGACGCTCTCTGGTTCGAGTCTTTCCTTTGCGCTAGCGCACAACAAATATTTAAACAATCAGGGGAGCAAGTAAAGTCAAACAAGATCTAAAGCTAAATCTGAGACATTCCATAACAATATAAACAAGTCTACTTCTCTGCTAACAAATGTGACCTGTCACTGCAATATGTTTGGATGAGCTGGAATGGAACACATATGTGAAGATGATGACCCGGACAGCTGTCACGCCCGCCTCTGCTGATATTTCTGATACAAACCTATAAACAACAGTATTCCTGCAGGCACTGTGGGGCCTTGGGTTTAGTTTCAGCAGTATGTTTTCTGGTCAGAGTTCAGGTCAGCGTTGGGCTCAGCCTTAATCACATGGGGTCTTTAATCCCTGGTTCAGTTGAGTCCCAGATTAGTGCTATTGTTACAGTCTGCTGGTGGGTTGACTGGGATTGAAACTGACTTCCATGACATCCCGTCACGACCAGCGCTAATCTAAACATCGTTTTTGAGTTAATGCGTGGTTGCTCTTGTTGACACATTGTGGTAAGAAGCCACAGGCGACTCGTACTCAACCCAGCAGCTGTTAATGTGACTGTTTTAATTGTTTTTCACATATTGATCCCTGCGACAAATGAAGAAGATACACAGCTCAGGCCTGATGAACCTTCTGCTCTGACCTTACTTGACCTTGAGCTCTCTTATGGTTCATCCAAAACAAGATTCATATACCTGAAGAACTATTTATGACCTGCTCCACCCACCAGTTCACCACCCGCAACAGTAATGACAAATGGATCTGTCAGCTTACAATCAAAGCTACAAATATGCATTTCAGTTGATGTAGTGTTCTGAAGGAACTTTTCCTCTGAAGCCAAGGAGAAGCATTTGATGCGGCGTCTTATTGAATCGGAGTGTGGACATTGGACGCAGTTGAAATGCGGAGCAGTACATTACGCCTGTTACTGAACGGGACATAAACTCTGCATTGTCCCGATGAAATACACGCCGCAGTGTTTGGCGCGCCGGGCACCATCCTGATGATAATGACAATCTTCCAGAAAAAGCAGATTTTTCGCCTCTTTGGCAATTGTTGCAAGGCCTTTAGGAACGCAACATTAGCTGAATGGGACAGACACGTTAAAGCCCTCCAATAAATACAGCGGGTAACTGTCAGCTTCGCTGTTTGGAACTCGTGAGATGAGCAACTGGAGAGACGAACATCTTGAAGCAATCGTGGATAGAAGAAATATACATTTCTACATTTGTTGGCGCCTTTACATACTATTAAAATAAGTGTCTCCTTGTCCGCAGGTTTTGTTTTATTAAAATATCTTTCTTAGCTCAGTCAGGACCCGAAAACATCAATAGATCAATACGATGTAGAGCAGAGAACATGTGCACATCAGTAGATGATACAGATGTAGTGAAAGATGACAGTTGGCCCGTCATGCTGTTATTCTTCATAAGCTTCATGAAGCATTACATCTCTATGATCTCACCATTAATCAAGTCACACTCACACTTTACAATAACAGAAGATCCGATGACAGTATGTAAAGTAAGAAGAAGAGCTCTCACTGATGAACCAACAAATATAAATACGATCCGTCGCTGCAGGTCCCGTCAGCTTAACAATGGATTAAAGCAAGTAATTGTATTGCGATCTGGCCCATGATCGTACTTCTTTTGTTGATTATTCACACAGCTGTGTTCAGAGATAAATGTCTTAAAATCTGCTGCACCACAGCGGTTCAGCACTGGACAGCAGACACAGTTAGTAACAAGCTGGTGAACACAGAGGAGCATTTAGACACTAAAGTGTCAAATATTTACCTCGGACTAAAATTAGAACTAAAAGACAGTGAATGTATAATATGGACATTCACAGAGTTTCATTTGCTCTTTCTGGCGCTTCATGCTGACACCTGCAGGAAATATAAATGGTCAGGTGCTCAGGTCTCATTAACGGCCAGCCAGCTGACAACAATCGGTCTCTGGGATGCTGCGATAGAGAACAACATGTTATGTACAGGAGGAACCGGTTTGCTTGTTGTTTCATACAGACGGATGGCTGAGCTGGCAGTCATACAGAATCCGCTCTTCTGGCTTTGGAGGCTGACCAACAAACAAGTCTGCAACCTCAGAGAGCCACAATGCCTTAACATTATCCAAGCAGAAAACCCAAAAAACAAATAATGCAGCAAAGCCAGGCGCCAATTGGCTGCTGAACTCTACTAACACTGGTTGTCCTGGTGGCCAGACAGAGAGCGAAGGAATACTTTTACAGAGGTGCTAAGGGGTTCATGTGTGCATGAACAAGTATGGGCATGAACCTTTCTTCTATTATATCCATGACATTATATTCAATAAAACTTATCAAAATAGGTCGTGAGGTAAATCCTATGACATGAGGTATTCACGTTGAAGGCATTTGTCATTCTTTCATTGCTTACCCTGACAGTGTGTGAGATTCATTCTTCTATATCCCGTGGTACATTCCACTTGTCCGTTTGTGATCATAGTGAATGCTGCAACGAGAAAGAGAAAGCAGAGGTTTAGATGATCTTACAGGGCAGCGCCGTTCTGTCACACGGACATGGCATTCATCACAGTGGGAGTGAAGGAGCTCGGTGTTAGGAGAGGACCATATAACTTACAGATGTGAGCATCTTGGCAAGAGGGAACATGGGGAGGAGGGGGGGAGGAGGGGGGGACGGACGGACGGACCCACAGCTGGGCCCTGTGGGACTAGAAAGTGAGTGCATGGAAATGGATCCCCATCAACCACGTTTATAAGACAGCACTGCCATCCAGCAGAATGTAACGATAACACTCGACGTCATTTATAATCATATTACCTTTAATACTCCACAATCCCCGGGGAGAGATAGAGGAAGTGCTTATTATAAATATATTGGGGAAGCCGTGTGACAGCGTTGACCTTTACCACCGACCACAATGCAAATCGACTTAAACAAGACTAATGTTTCAACTGTGCTCACCGGGAAATTATTGTTAATGAACAGCGCAGCGGCTCAAAATGGCTTTTTTTGCTTGTTTTGCAAAAGCAACACAAATCGCACGGCGTGCGCTTCAGGTGCGTATGTTAGAGATTCACAGACGTGCTGCAGTTAAAAACACAGCGGGTCCGTTAGTGTCCCAGTGAGGCCGTATTGTCAGTTACAGAGGTCTAAAAATATTATTCATTCGTCAAAAGGTCAACGCCCAGCATGCTCCATTAAACACACAGAGGGGTCAATGTGACGATGTGTTTATCTTTGAGTGGATGTGCAGCGGGCTGCGTTCTGGAACCGCTCCTCACACGTCACATTACATCACGGATTAAAGCGACGACGGCGGCGGAACTATATTTAACTTTATTTTGCTTCCTGGTGTAATCGTGATCCTGTTTTACACTTTTCCACAAACACACAGAGGAAATGGTGTTTCTGCCAAAGCATATATGTCATTTGCAACGTTTACATTAACATTTTCTTAATGTAAACTTTGTACTGTCGAGGCTCAGGCAAGCTTGGCGAATTCACAAATAGGGCAAAGGAAAAGACGTTTTCCAGCATTTCTTTTACACTGAAATAATCGCAGTGACATTATTAGACTGAACAATACGGTTTTAACCAACAGTTACAATCACAGAAATCTGTCTTGTCAGCAAAGAGACTTCTCTGTCTCTGGCAAACTAGTCTGGGAAAGCGGGGAAAGCTGCACTGTTTGAGACCAGAGTTTTGATCCGTGTGGTGGGCATGGAGCTGGAGCTCCGATGTGACGGCTGTCTGGATTGTGATCTGACGAACACAACCAGACACGATCTGAGCGTGCGCGGTGCAGTCAGCTGAGACATCTGTAATCTGTCTTCGTCAGTCACCCGGCCAACATTAGAGACGATGTCTGTCGCTCTGCTATTTGATTCACGAGCTAACTCGGTTTTTTTTTACTTTCCATGCAGGTGAAGAGAGAAATTCCCTCGTTGGCCTCTGGTGTGAACAAGATACCGACACACCAATGCTGTAAATACATCAGCCAAGACAAAACCCAGCGAACAGTCATGAATCCGTGTCGCTTTCCCAGGAGTGACTGGAATGTGTGCCAGATGGAAGCCTTCTGGGAATGAGGTCCTGAAAAGTGAGTTATGTTTTGGTCCTGCTGTGACCCAGTGGACCAGGCAGGGTCAATGTACCTGAGGGTTGACAGAGCAGAAGTGGGTCAGTATGACTGGGGGAACGGGACTAGGGGGGAACTGTGTCAAAGAGACGCCCTAGTTCATGTCTGCCCACCTCATCATCTTCCTCTACGCCCTCCTAATCCCCATCTAAAGTTTCTGAGTAATGAGCTGTTGTGGTAGGGCGGTGGGCATGCCCTCCTGCAGAGATGAGATCAGGGAAAGTCTGGCTTGAGTGACAGCAGGGCGCACATGCCAAGGGAAACGCAGCAGGGGAGGTCCGTCTCAATAAAGCTTATTAGCAGGGAGGAGAAGACCTCTTGAGGTAACAACTTCAACATGAGTCTGAGAGACAACTTCAAAACTACTTGTCCTAGAATGGCTTAAGAAAAGAGCTGTACAACTTAATGATGTGTTTCACACTGACAAACAGCGATGTTCACTTTATGTTGATGTTTGCATGTTTCCAGATATTCTAGACACATTAAATTTAATTTGCCAATTATAGGATCTTACGTGGCCAAATCTACATACCAGATCTAATGTGCCTTCTGGATCTAGACATGCTTGTTGGGTTCAGATGAGCAGTTGCCAACGAGCAACGAGAGTTGTACCAAAGCTGGGAAAACAGCAAATGAACATCTGCATGATATAGATACATAGACAGACAAAGGCCCTCCTGACGAATAATACAAGTCTCCTTCTGTAGGAGAGACTGCAGAGCCTCAGCTGTTTGACTTAGCAATAGACGATTCATTGACGTCCCCGTCAGAGTGGCGAAACATACTGTAACTTTTCCATTTCAGATGTTCTTCGTGTGTTTTCTCAGCATTCGGCTGAACGCTAATGCTGCCACTCATCTTTCTGCCACCCAGTGAGTGTATCCGCAGTGCCTTCAGCCAGCTGTGATGTCATGCGCATACACTTTATTACTTTTGCAATTTTGGAGTAAATTTGGATGAATCCGTCTCTGTTTGAGTCTTGTGTCCAAAACCAAGTTACTGTACCAACAATCAAATCATGTCATCTGGACAGTTTTACTGCGAGATACAAAAACCTGTGAACGACGCCGTTCTCAGATGATGTGCCCGCTCTCATGCTGGCTTCTACGGTCCTCTGGGTGGAAAACATTTGTGTGGTGTTACACAGGCAGTCGCTTGCAAGAGTGAGCGCAAGCTGCGCATCATTAGTGTCACCCTTGGTTACACAAGTTTAGACCCAGACTGGTCTGTAACCGCTGAAGGTACAGACAGAAACTTCCGATTGTTGTCTATCCATTTAGCCCCGATCAACAAAAGACTTTGTCACCCCTCACTAATTTATTGTCTGTCTCCATTCAATTGTGTTGTGCATTCCACCGGCAACTGTTGGGTAATATTTGCTCGAATTCCCTGACTTGTATAATTTAATTCAGTGGTTTCGGATGCTGTTCTAAATCTGACTAAATCCCTTAAGTCTCTTTTTAATATGAAAGTGAAATTGGCTCTAAGGGAGGCACGGCTGAGGGTATTCAAATGACAGATTATGCAAAATGAAAGTAAACAGATGAGCTGAGAAAGGAGAGTGTTTGAAGTTAAATGCTCAGCTGATCCAAAATCTTTAATTGCTAACGTACAATCGTTCTATGGACCGCCTGGCGCAGGGGGTGTTCTTCTAAGAGAATTGAAAGGCTTGGTCCATCAGCCACAGAGCTCAAAGCGCCACACCAGCATCCGCAGGGAACTGTCTGGAGGGCAGCTCGGGGGCTTGGCTGGAAAAACCTGAGAACGTGTGAGACAGGAGGGAGGAGGGGTCGATGCCATCCACGGGATGGGAAAAGGAGACAGTCCCTTGTGTTTCATTCAGGGACGCTCTTTTAAGGAAAATAGAAACACCCGAGCCAAAAAACCCCTCAGGACGATTTCCAGCAATTTCCTCTCTGATGTGTCGCCACGGGACAAACTGGTGCCACACAGAGAAAAGCACGGGCAAACAGCTCTAATCACCGTGAAGTGTTTCAAGTCTTTTGAGTCCGTAAGATGCCAAAGCCATCGCTTCTCGGCCTTTTGAGCCAATACTTGATTGGAGCGAACAGCTTAAAGGGAAATTGTTTGTTTTCAAAACAGAACGCCTCTTTGGCACGTGCCGCGCTCGCCGTTCAGAAAAAGTACACACGGCCTGTAAATAATGTGTCCCTGCTGCTTCTTCAGAATAATCTAATCAAGAACTAAAAGGCTTATCAGTTGGGACACATGAGACTAATATCAACATCCTTCAGCTGACACAGACACACAATCAATGTGCGAGCGCTGGGATATTTGCTCAATCATTAACAGGCTCAGCTGTGTATCTGGGTCATATTTTACCAGCGGGGCCGGCCCATCCTACAAGTCAAGCAACAACAAACAGACTTTGATGAGGAGATTATTTCATTTTTCTGCAACATGAAATCTTTTCTAAAAACATACTTTTCATTGCTTCTATTCACGCAAGTATGCGTTTCACATCCCTGTTTGTAGTTTTTTTTTGCTTGACGCCCTTCTCCGAGATGCTGATGGAAGCAAAAAACAGCATCGAAAACACATTTAAAACAGACCCACATTCCTCTGTAATCTCCAATTCACTACGGAATATCAACCACTTGGGCAACGTCCAGAAGAAGGCATGTCATGGTACGTTCCCAATAAAAATCTGGTCAACTAAGGTTGTATCCAATAACGCAATGCAACACAAAATCCATCAGCCGCCAACTGGTCTGCGTTGCCTTGATTAGCCACAATGCTGCCCAGTTAATAGATTCCAGTGTGATGGAATAACACCAAGGCAACATCAATGAATCAAATACTGTATAAGTGATGTGATGTCTCTATTAAATCACGATTAGAAGCTGCGGTGGAGCCGCTCCAATGCATCTGTTGTCTGGCTGCCTGTTTGTAAAACAACATTTTGCAACTTTGGTTTTCGTTGGTCGTTAACAAGTGTTCATGTTTAATCAAAGATAATAAAAAGCAATAATCAGAGGCTTTGGCCCGTCCGTGGATGCCAGATTTAATGCCTGGGGAGTAGACGGGAGATTTGGGGGAGATGAGTTCATTTAGGAAGATGGAGAAATCATGCAGCCCCTCCTTATTTGCCTCATCTTTCTTTATTGATCTAAACCTCATGAAGTGTTGTGTGTGAACAATGTTCTTATCACACAGCGGCAGCTAATGCTCTCCCTAATACACACACTAACAGTATGTAGTACATATCGCCTCCTCAACAAACGATTGGTGCCATTGCCTTGAAGTTCCCGTATACAGCCCAACATCGAAAATCCAAATTCGATGCAGTCAGAATCCACTTTAGCGTGAATTACGAACACAGTGTGCGACTGAGGCAGATAAACTCCTGCAGATAAAAACATGAGGAGGAAGTGGGGAAGTGTCGCTGCCCTGGTGGGGCAGTGACAGCACGATGACCTTACTGGCACAAGAGTAGGAGGAAGTCAAGGCTCCTGTGGGTGTGGTGGTTACTTTAGGCTGATCTGGCTTCCTGGGAAGCCTCCCAGCATGACACAGGGAGAGTCTCAGAGAGGGAAGCTGCCCTGCATTGACAGATGTGGAGAAAACTGGCTTATTGAAACCCGCTGTTAGCTGTGAGGGAGGGAGGGGCGTCCATCACATTTATCGAGTCCTGCCAACACTCAAGGGTCAGACTCTGGCCACAGCAACACTGACCTTCAGTTGGCTCGGGCACCCTATGATTATTATTCTGCTAGGAATATATCAATTAGTCATCTCCGACGTTCACAGGCGGCGCAATCCTTTCTCTCTCTTTTCAATGACTAACTACTTCTCAGGAACTCAGCATTCCCCACTCACCTATTCCCACTCTCACTTTGCCCGATCAGTCACTAGTTAGCTCTCCAACATTCTACATGTCTGAAATCAGATTGTAGAGCTAAGAAGTCGATAATTCCAGGGAAAGTTTTTACCACACCACCTCATTATCAGAATCTGGGTTGGAAGGAGGAGGCCGCAGTCTGGTGTGGTTGATCTGGTTCTCATTACGAGTCAAGAGTCCTCAGATTGTAACTTTTAAAGGCACTGGCTCATACGGGAGTTCGGCTCGGGCTGAGACGACCTCGTTCACAAACAAACAAGTCGTTATTGTACAATTATAATATATCATAATGTATACACATCCACAAATACACACATGGACACACTCCATTAATACAGTGATGTGGATGCTGAATGGGCCTAGATGATATAATTGATATAATATTTGAAGATATCTGAAGTTAATCCAGGACACAAAGACTTACTCCAGATACTGTCTGCCACAGAACTGTAGCTATTAAACTACTGTTAACAGAACTGCTATTAAACTGTGGTCATATTGGCATCTCCTACAGATGTAATAAAAAAAACTAGTGATGCTTGCTCTCAGCTTTTTGTAACCAGCTATAAATGGCCCGACGGTGGAGTCACACCCACAAGGCTTTCATGACATCATTATCACATACTCAACAAGAGACACAGGAGGCTCTTATATATGGCTTTTCCCCACATTGCAAGCTCACAACTGGCCCTTTCACAATGAGCTAGAACAAAAAGAACAGCAACATATTTCAGGGGCTGTTGTCTCCTGGATGCATATCTGTCGAACGCAGGCCGGTGAGGGAGGAATGCAGCTTAAAGATCTCGCCAAGGGTCTAAAGCGAGAACAATAACACTCAGGAATTCAAAGCACTCTTATTAAAGCTCCTCCAACACTTGTGGGACAGAGTAGATGACTTCATATTGACTCATTTCTTTCTTTATCCTTTCTTCCCTGCCTGCGTGTGACCTGGGACCCGAGACTGCAGTACGCTGCCCCCCCCCCTAAGAACAACCAGAGAAGTGAGTGAATAGAACATTCAGTGTGTCTCTACAAAACTTCAAAAGACAGAGAGGAGGAAAACATCTGGGAGCCAAGAGAGATCAGGAAGGGCAAGATGCTCTCATGCCGAGAGAGATAGAGTGAGAGAGAAAAGAATAGATCTCAATATATGATAGATAGAGGAGACAGAGAGGGATGATGTCTGCTTCTGATTAAGGTCTGGTCCGACATTAAACGGAGCAAGAGGACAGCTAATTGACATCTGTAAATCAATTAAGAACACAGAGAAATAACAAAGTGTCCTAATGTGTCCTCCTGGGACAGCGCAGGTATAATCGAGTCACCCTCCTAATCACAGACTGGGCTGTGAGGAAGAGTACGAGTCTCCATCCATAGTTAGAGGTGGCACCACCCACCCGGTTTGTCGACGAGCAAACACACCGCTCCTGGTTTTCAAGCCTACCGCAGCCCCGGTTGGGAAGCAGCATTACTGCGGCTGTTCATTTCCTCACTGTTTCAAGGCCACACTCCGTCATTCTGTCCGCAGGCTGGGTGGTTCTTCTTAAAGACTCTCATCTTCATAAATGTGTTTTCATTCGCTTGCTGGTTTTGGTTTTATGGAAGAAAATACCGCTTAATGTTTACAACTGGGTGCATAGCCGAGTCGTGTGGTCATTTCAGAGGAGTTGTTAGCTGTTTAGAAACTATCCTCAGTCAACAGTATTGTTTAGTCTGGTGATGAAGCATAAGCAATTTAAAGTACTTCTGCTGAGGTTATTAACAGGTATCCATGAATGGGAGAAACTTTGAAAGGCAAGTGGAGCCCAGCTGTGAACCATTGTGCAGGACAAAGATACCACAGGATAGAACACCAGAATAATAATAGCAATAGAATTACACCAGATTAGAGCTAGATTAGATTTAAACCAGTAATGGAATAGACTGGATCAGAAAAAAAAGCTCTCATATCTGATCAGCTTCAGCGGTTACCTGGTTTTGCTGGACACTTTTGGCACTTGTTCAGTCCCCAGGAGGCGCCCACACTTCCACAGCAATCGTCCTGTTTGGTTAGGCCTGGCAGAGGCTTGCCACACTAAAACAACAACACACATCTGTGTTAAATCTGAGAGACGAGTTTGGAGAGTGAGTGTGATATTTATGTATCCACATCTGTGCAAATTTGTGCGTGTAGGTCAGAGTTTGTGAGTGTGTTTGTGCATGTATACCTATCCGCGAGAACAGAGTGAACTAGACTGACATCTGAGACTGGTTACTCGGAGCAGGACATAAACACAGAGTTGCAGGAACAACTATGAACCTCCTGCCATTTGGACCATGGACCTCATTAAGGCATTTGGCTAATTGAGAGAGATTCCTATCAGACCTTACTTATTGGATTCTTGGCCAGTGGAGATTATGAAACCCAAGAGGCAACAGAGAAGACATTCTTCTGCAGAACACAAAACTGGTATATTGGCAAGAGGGAAGGGAAAACTGCAGGCCGGAGCTTTTGTACACTCCCTTTCTGTGGCAGTTCGACTGGAGTTCCGAAAAATCAGTCAGTGGAACGATTAATTTCAAGCTCTCCATGTGACCAGAGTACAGTAAAAGGAAGCTGCAGCCTAGCACACACAAACTTGTTCGAGGAAAAAAAAACAACTCTACTGTGGCTCATTGTGTTTTTGCACCTGCAAACCTACAGGCTAGAAGTCAAACATAACGCCTTATCACAGCCAAGCAAACAGATGATGTATTAAGCCTCAGATTAGCCAAGCTCACGCACTGCCACTTGAATCCGTCTCCTTTTTCTCTTTGATAGATATCTGTTTTGACATTCGTACATTATCCTGATCATGCGATGTACAATAACTTCCTTCGAGCGCATCCTATCTCATAACACGCCTGTGTTAGGGAACCGGTGGAACTCGAGCTGACCAGTGTGGTCAGAGCTCATAAATCCTGCGGGGATGACATAAATCACAGCCGCGGGCCCACTTCCAGTTCTAGACGGCAGCAATCAGAGAAAGTGATGGGAGCATTATGGTACCTGCAGTAAAACAACACGTTCTCCCAGCAGCTTCAACACCTAAGATGGAGTATGGTTCACCAGGTGGCTTTGATCAGCGAGCGATGACTGTGTGCATACTACAGCATGTTTAAATAACTTAACACAATACCTGTCCATCAATTGTTTCCTGAAAGCATCGTCCCATTTGTCCGTTCTGACGGTTGTGTTGCCGGGCTTGGCCGTTACCGCCGATGTGTACGTGTCTGCTGCTGTGCTCGTTGGCGGGGTCGTGTCCATTCCCAGGTTGGGAGCGCTGTTGGACAGAGTGAGCGCCCTCTGCGGTGGCCGGTCTCTGACCAGGCTGGACCCGAGCGACTTGGTGGACCTGGACCTCGGACTCACGAGGGTGCTGAATGTGGACGTTCACCAGGGACGGGTGGAGAGACACTGGAGGAGGAGAGAACCATACAAGTGATGATGCCAAGACAAAAATACTCTTCTCTTCTACTTTCAATTACATGACAAATGGAAGTGGAATCATCTTCAGCCAAGGCATGAAATACGTAGATATATTTATAATTAGGTGGCATCAACTAACAATAACCTTTCCGTGCTTAATCGCCCAATCCGGACATCATCATGGGGAATTCCAGGCTGTGGAAACAGTATCGATACACGACAACAACAACAACAAAAAAGGGTTCGTGATTCTCTGGTTTAAATCAAATAATCTTAAGGATTTAAACCAGATTTTCTGTGCAGTTGAGAATGAGCCCTTTTGTCCTTCTGACAGCGGGGAACATCTATCTTTAGGTTGTGCCAGGATTCTTCTGAGAATCCTGGCCCACTTTCATGAATCATAGACTGACAGACAGCAGGGAGAGTCCAAAAGAAGAAATAGACCTTATCAGGATTTTGCGAACGTGAGATTCAGCGCTTTGCTTGATTTATATAAAGCATAAAGGACTGGAGGGATCTTTTCTTTGTTGGGACATGACAACACGTACTCATGTCTTTGAATCACAATTATTCATATAATTAGATTCCAACAACTGAGAGGTATCCAGATGATCTGAGTCAGAGCTCCTGCTTTTACTGTTAAACACAATGATGGGCCGAGTGCAGCGCCAGGAGAAAATAAACCAATACCAGGAGAGATCTTGGTATCGTACCAGGAGCAAATCTTTCCTTTTTATATATTTTTTTTCTTCGTGCCTTTGTCTTGCTTTGTTTTCGAATATCCACTTATGTGTATAAAAGCAGCCTTGTGTGAACAATGAGATATTATCCTCAACATAACGACCTCCATCACAGGCCCGCAAAGGCAATAGTATCGCGGGAGAATCAGTATGTATAATCATTGAATAGACTAAAGTCTGTTGTGGTCTGGTTGAGATGTGGTTTCTCAACAGCACTTAGAAATGTGAAATTGAATGCAAGTATACGGGTTGCAGCAAGTTAAACTTTGGTGGACTTTCACCTGTGACTTATACTGAAATGTTTTGACAGTGCCGACCTTTAGGGGGAAAGAAAAAAAATGGAGAAGCAATGATTGTTTATTAGCTGTGTTGCATCACCACCTTTTTTCAACTTCAGTCGTCAGAGTATAACGTCCTCCCCAGAGGTTTGAGGACTATAATTGAGACAGCAGGAGACCTGGATTCCACCCGAGACAAGTTGAAAATGAGAGCGATCTGCACACCCAATAGCTCCCGTGAGAAGGACTTTTATTATCTGCTGCGTGAGGTTTGGAGCACAAAGCTCCCCCCTCAAACTGCTTCCTTGCAAGGAACCTTTTGATCGAGCGCAGGTGTTGGGATGTGCGTGTCTTTTTTTTATGATTTGTGACATGACACAAGTTACCTGACAGTGAGCAAGTCCATTAGCTACCTTAGCGTCACTCTGAGCAGCACAATCCCCAAAACATTACAGAAGACGTAAAGAGCCCAGTAAAGAGGAAAATCAAGAGATTCTCAGGGAGCTGTTGGGATAGATTAGCTTTAGCAAGTTAGCTCATACAGTTCAAAGGACAAAGGCTGCCTTCCAATTGGCCGCAGCACCGGGCACTTACGTTGTTGATTGGACAGTGGTAGAGTGTACATCGTCTGGGATGGAGACTTTGGTCCGGAGTGGCCGGAGTCCTTGTGACCGTGAGGGGTGGGCTTAGCTTGAGGTAGTGCTGACAGGTGGCAAAACTTCCCCGTTGAGTTTGATGGACACCAACACTGGTCCCTGCCGATGCAACGGCCTCCATTTAGACAGGGGATCTGGCAGAAGACTGCAAAGAAGAAGAAGGGTTGATCAATTTTTACAGAAAACTTTAGCACATGCACGAAAAGTGACTCCTAACCCATAGTGAGTAGACGAGTTTCCCTTCCTGTTTTTTCCCCTTGGTGAGTCACGTTCAATGTCACGATTGCGTCTGAGCAGGAGGACTGAGAGTGAGCTGCGAGGCCCCGTGCAGGCTGCACCTCTTTGCGTCCGTGTCAGAGCTTCTGTGTGAGACACTTCAGTCTGTCAATGTGTGTTTTAAAAAACGTACAACACAGCGCCGGGCGAGTGGCAGCTGTGATTACGGTGTTCGCGTGCAGGCTAATGCACAACGCAGCCTTGGTGGAGCCAACAAATATCTGCTATTACTGCAGAGTCATTTGACCCCCGGAATGAATGCAGATTCCCTCTGAAGACAAAAGCCAAATGTTTCCAGGTGTTATTGTTTTTTTTGTTTTTTTTTGTCCACTGTGTGAGGGGTATTAGTGTAATCAATTTAATTACACAGATTTATGCATCTGGTACAAATATTCGTACCAGTAATAAGAAACAGGAGAGAGAATCCCTAA
Source organism: Macroramphosus scolopax (assembly GCA_901007825.1). NCBI lineage: Eukaryota > Metazoa > Chordata > Actinopteri > Syngnathiformes > Centriscidae > Macroramphosus > Macroramphosus scolopax. The sequence continues at coordinate 44,875 of CAAKHC010020461.1, forward strand.
ACTCCTGAGGCTTTGTGTGGACAGGCTTCATTTGCAACGGTCACGCTTCTCTCTAGTCTGGCACTACCAGACACCTCATGCCTCATGACTTTGATAAGGTATTAATTTTGTCCTGAGGGCAGAGCCATGGCATTGTCCTTCACGCGGCGCCTCTTCCACTGACATGCTTTACCTCACATCCGTAATAACATACTTCTGAGCAGAGTGATGAGCGATGATTCACCCTGTAACGATTCATTGAAAATAACAAGTGCGTGGATATCTGTATGAAACACTTATTAACTGTTGCGCAAGGTATGAGACAACTGCCCTTGACCTTGTATGTAAATTGAATCCCAAAATGTGCTCAGTCTACAGTTTGATTTATAGTTTGCACAGAGAAGAGAAAGGCGAGCGTTTGCCAGATGAAGTTTGATTGTTCTGTTTTCACAGCCTTATCTTTGGACAGGAGTGATGGGTGACAGCCCGGCCCCCGACATATCTGAGGCTGCTCCTATGTACAGATTCGCTACGACAGGACCTCTCTTAACTCAAAACATCAAAGACTGTAAAATGAAAAAACTCCATTGAACCATGACGATAAGAGAAGAACCACTTGGAGCACAAAGGATGAGGAGCTGAAGTAGCTCGGCAGTTACGTCACATCACACAGTTGGAGATCAGGTCGGACCGCTGACGATGAGATTACAGAGGACGCTAGATATGGCATGCTGTGCATTGCTTCCTCTCTGTCATTGAGGAAGACAGTAACCCAGTAACAGGGAGTAAACAGCCAACGTGGAGACGCTGGGCAGTCCTGATGGCATGTAGGGAATGAGCTCCGTGTTACAAAGCAAGAGTGAGGCAGGAGGAGGAGGAGAGGGACAGATGGAACGGAATAGAAGACGAACAGATAGGGAATGAAAGGGATTAGAAAACATAATAGGTTGGAAAGAGAATAGAGATGAGTATAAAGAGACTGAGCGGTGCTGAAAAAGTGATGTGGAAAGATCCAGCATTGTGGTGTCCAGACCTACAGGAAGGCCTCCTCTAATTAGACATGCTGGCTCAAGGATCAGGTAATGACCGCTTTTAAATCCTCTCAATGTGCGATGCAGGTCTGCACTGGTCTGCGTCAGGCCAGTCCCACCCTGGAGCAGGAACCATACTGACAACATCTTACTGTGGACTGCACACCACGCTCCCTGTTAGCCCATTTGTCTATTCATTTCCTCAAACAACGTATAGGCACGCACTTCTCACTCCATAAGCCGACTTTTACCCAATCTAATGTTTGCTCGGACTAAATGCTCTGCAGGTGCGTATCAAGGGAGCCTGTTATAATTATCCCGCCGGATTTTACTGCCCCGTATAGGGAACATAACAAAAGCATGAGATAACTGTTTGCCGTCCACTTGACATTCCTTGATGAACACGCACGGGATAAAAGCCTAAATGGAAAGCAATCTCGTATTAACGCTATCATTTAGAGAATGAACATGTGGCGTAAAAACAAACGCCGGTGCTCGGGACGGAGCGCACGCTGCCAGGAATGTCATCCTGTGGAAGGATACTGCTAGGACACGGAAGTGTTTGGAGTAACTCTAAAATGTTCCGATACCCCATTAATGGGATCATAAACCTACAAAATCAGCCTGTTGATGTATTCATAAGTCGGTAACGTCCTCCTCAAACAGGTGAAGGTTGATTGCATGCTCGTATGCGGGTTCGAGGTTGGAGACACTGGAGAGGACTTGAATGTGTATGTGTGTGGTATGCACACCCTTCACCTCTAATCCACGACTAGTAATTGGTCTGAGCCCGAGTTAGACCTTTGCAACTGATGAGACAAGTAAGAAACAAGCCGGGCTCCAACCCTGCGCTTGGCATCGCCCGCCCCGCCCCTCCCCTCCCCTCCCCTCCCATGGACACTCCTGTGTGAATTTGAAGCAAAGCCCCCTGGATAAATGGCAGGTTTAATGTAATCCTTATAAAATCCCGTTCATGCTGCTCTTTCTCTCTTTCTGGCTCTCCCTTTCCTCTTTCATTCATCCCCGCTCTCCCAGAGAGCACGTTAAATGGTTAACGGCAGGGCCGACCGCGAGGTGTAAACCGCAAAGAGATGGGGCTGAGGGTTGGGAGCGTGGGACCACCGGCTCTAAGTGTGTGTATGCTAGGGGAGATTAGCCCCCTTTAACAGAGCCCACTTTTAATCTGCTCTACCCCTTTCTCCCCTGCTTTCCCTGCCTCTCTTTCTCCCTGGCAGGGAGATTTTTTACGAAGCTCCCAGCTTTTTTTATCTCTGCCACTCTGCCTCCACTCTGAGCTTGGTATTCAGAACAGACAGCATGCCACTGGGAACCCATTTTGTCAAGCTTCCCCCATTAAAAAGGAATGAAAACCTGGTGTGAGAGATTTAGTAAATGAACAAGAGAGACAGTGAGAGAGAGAGAGAGGACATGAGAAATGAAGCGGCGAGAGGAAGACGAAGAAAAATTTAGCGTCAACGGTAATCAGAAGGCCTGTTGGCGTCACTCACACAGTCGAAAGCCCTGCGTCTTTGGCTGCTGCTGCTGTTGGTGCGATGTCTCACTGTACACCGTGGTAATGTCTCCTTTCTCACAGCTGTTGTGGCAGCGCCCGCCGCTGCACAACCTGCGGCACATCATGGGTGTGAAGACGATCTTGATGCGGTCCAGGTTGGAGGTGAGGTTGGCCCCTGGGAAACACACACACACCTTGTTGAGAAGGAGCAGCAGCAGAGGTAGAATGTTGAGGCACCGCATCCTACCGCCGTCAGTTTAGATGTGCCACATCTCTCGCAATGGGATGTTTATAAATGTGCAAGGGTGTGTGCTGATAGCTTGCCAGTGGCGCGCTGCAGCTGAGCGAGCAATGTGCCACAGGCCAGCAAACGGGGAAGAGAACGCTATTAGGTAGCGGGCGAGCCTCCAAGCCCTTTATCTGTGGGAGAAGGTGTTTTGGATGTCTGTAAGTGTGATGGTGTGTAATGTTGGGAAGCTGTTCAACAGCCTGGTTCCCAGCTTAAATGAGGAAAAGCTTGACTGGAGGAAGATGAAGAAGTGAAAAAGGGGGATACAGAATTATGAATGACTTGATCCCGTTTCTTTTTGTTTTGGGTAGAGGCGCGAGGGTTCAGCGCTTGTCATGTCAGAGAGGTGACGGTGCAGAATGACGAAGATGTCAAAGCAAGAACACACACATACTGCAGCACACAGACGACAGCCACACACACACACACACACGCAGGCACACACATGCACATACTTTGGTGGGTGGACAGTGGGAGAAGGGAAGTGCAGCCTGGGAAGCTGCCAATTTTTTCTTCTTGTGGCTAATGTTCCATTTAGCGATGACACCGCAGGATGTGTCTGTATGTGTTCTAACCTCACCAGAATGGGTTGTGTTTGTTTTGACGTGGCTAGGGAGAGTGGAAATGTTAAGTATGCGTGTAAAGTGAGAACAGAACCAGGCTGTGTGATATATTTTTCACACTGTGCACTAGGTATGAAGGGATTTCTCTTTACCTGCTGGTAATACTGCATTGTTGAATTGTCCGTGTAGCTGGCTGTCGCCGGTTGGCCTGTTGGTGTTGAAGAAGTTGCTGTGCCCGTTTCCGTGCCAGTTCCTGTGCTCATTGCTGTGGCCGGTGCCGCTGGGCAGAGCGTTTGAGGTGATAGGCCCAGAGGATGATGGGTAACGTTTCACGGTGCGGGAGGTCCCGGTCTGCTGAGGGGAGGAGTCAGGGGGTCCCCGTCTCACTTGGGTCCTGTCAATCACATCATCACAGAACCGTCACCGTGAAATCCATTTCAGCATGGTCAGCGTGTGCATCGTAAAATAACATTCCTGAGAGACAAATATTCTGCCTGAGGTCATAGCTCTGCTTAATTGATTATATAGAAGAGACAGATTGATTTGGAACATTTTTTATAATTAAATTGATAATAGCATATCATTCTTTAAGCACATAGGGTTTCCATACAAACATCTGCTGCAAGTCAGAGAGCCGTGACGATCACTAATTAATGAAAGATCCTTCTGCCAATGAAGACATTTCGTGAGAGAAGATTGTTCATCACTGATTAACAAAAACTAAAGTATCAACCGGAGGGAATAAGACTGACTGGTCCCAGTCTGTGTGGCTGGTCTGTTTGCTTGGAGAAATGTCGGCGATTAAACACATTAGATCTTTCCATCAGGACTACAAAACCTTTCCATCACCCATTTTGTCTGCTTGACTAGATTATGAACTCCTCGTTCTGTCTGACTGTGGCCAACCAGGGAGCAACATCCTGAGTGATGCACCGGGCGAGAGGAAGTATTAAAACATGGTCAAAGAACAAAGCCTAACAAGGGCTGCAAGGGGCATGTTTTTTTTTAGTTTTGGGTCAATTACTGCGCCTGTGTTGTGCGACCTGGAAGCTGAGCTCATGTGAGCGACCGGGAGGGGGGCGCGTGCCTCAGACAGATAGACAGGCAGACAGGCATACCTGGGCTCCGGAGGCCTAGGACAGCTTGAGGAATTTCAGGGATGCAAAACCCATCTGGATCCCACTTATCTGCCCTGACAGACAGTAAGCAAGGCAAGACAACCACGCCGGACAGATCAGAAGAACAGTTCTACAAAGCATACCTGTGAGTCTCTACGAAAACTGACGACGTAATCAAACGTCACATGAGGATATAAACCATTCATTAACATCTATTACATGGGGCTTTAAGCCACACACCATGTATTTACACAGGGAATCAAATGCACACAACAATAATCAGGCAAATAAACACACAAGTGCATGCCACTCAAAAATGCAAATGTGTACACACACTTGAATACACAAACACACACCATCCCAGCTTTGATAGATGGAGCGCAAGCCCGTGCATGTCTCTTTATTCACTGCGTACGAGAAAAAAAAAACACATTCCTGCTGCAGAGGGGAACAAGACATTAAATGAGAGGGGAAGAGGGAGACAAACATTTGATAATGTCCTCTCACGTCATCTGTTAGAGAAAAAAAAAGAAAAGCAGCACCTATAGCTGACAGCTGCTGACCTAAATCCTGAACCTCAGGGCGGATCCCAGGGATAGGATGTGACACAGGGAAACACAAGGTGGTTGAGTCAAGGTGGTAAGGATGGACAGGAGGTGGCTAACCTAGCGGGGTCCACTCCAAATCATGCATGTGTTTTTCCATCGTTAACAATGATACCTGGCCTGCACACATCCTGCCTCACTTCCTAGGCTCGGCCAGATGTTGCTCTCTCTGTCTCTCACTTTCAGTGGCCTAGTGACTTCCTTCCAGCATGAGCTCACCGCTGCCCTCTCTGCCTGCAGATCAGGGGCCACTGAGGGCAAGCACGACTCCGCACGTTTGATGTCATCATTAGGAACTTCAAGGCTTCAGCGATCCAAGGAGGAACAATTCCCCCACCTTGTTCTGGATGACTTGAAAGCAATTTCGAAGACCACTGCCAAGATTACATGGAACGTGTTTTAAACAGACAGATGGAAAAATGTTTTGGATATCAACTGATGGCCATACAGTTTTAATTAAAACCGCTGATGGTGATGATAAGTTAGCTGCCGGATGAGCATGTGGTCTGAAGACAGAAACGAGGCAATTCTTCAAACGATAGGAAAATATATTGAATTCATAGAATCAATCCATCAAAAAAAAAATGAAATCTTGCATTTTAAAATTGTCAGATGAGTCTCCAGTAATCCAGTGGGCTCGTCTCGACTCCGCTCTTATCAATATGTATGAAGAATGGATGAAGAATGTGACAGGCTTTGCTCCAAGCGATGAACACACAGATTTAGAATTCTAAAAACAATATGGGAGAATGTTCAAAAATCTTATGTGTGAAATCACATTTTTCAAAATTGCATTTCTGGGGAAATTTAAGAGTATGTACACCCTGGACACTTTGCCAGTACAAATATCCCACAATGCAATGCAGCGGTGAATACGCCCTAAAGACTGAGTATGTAGTTGAGGATGTTGTAATCACGAGGCCAAGTCATTTAGTTAGAAATAAATTATGTCAAGGGTCTGTGAAGTGTGAGGGTTGACTGGGTTTACTACAAGATACTTATGTGTTGACACCCAGAACATGTGCTCAATAACTGCATTCAAAGGGAACCATTTCTTCTGCACTGATAAATCTCTCTCCAAACAACTGATCAAAGCTTCAGTTTTATTTGATAGCGAAGGAGGCTTTCTAACTGAGACATAATACTATTGGCGCTGTCCGATTTCACTAAACATCTTATGGAACGTAATTAGAAATAAACGTCAACACATTGGCGGAAATTACAAATCACAGCCGCGGCCAAGAATTTAGACTGTGCATGAACCAGCGCTGTAAAGCTTCCAATGCTTTGCGAGAGCATTACTTGGAACTCGGTTGCAGTATATCTTTGAAGGACTTATCGTTGTATTACATCATGCAAATATTAGCGCTCGCGAAGACATGACAAGCAGCATGAATGGCAGTTTCGGCCGCCGCCTCTTGACCCAGATGAGGTGGAGAGGATTTTTGGAGCCCGAGCAGCGCACAGTCAAACATCGTGAAAACACAGGCCAGGTCCGAGTTAAAAAGACCCTCTGATCTCCAAGCTTCTGCTGATGCTGTCCGTAAACCATGCTGTTAATAGTACCCAATGAAGTACACTGCCAAGATAAATGCTAGGTGCACTTTAAAGTTTGATGAGATTTCTAGGGGAGCGTTGGGAAATGCGGTCAGGTGGCTCAGCTGAAGTGCCAGTAAACACCTTAATGGGGGCTTGAAAAACAACACGTCCCATCGGTGGCAACAGTGTCTACAACAGGAGTCTCATGAACATAGATAGACGGGAACATTCTGGATTTATCTGATGATCCTGTTCAACTCAAATCTTCACACACACACACACACACAAACACACACACACTCACACGCGCAGTGACCCAGATCCTGAGGAATTGTTTATCTTAAACCCTCTCCGCAGCTCGCTCTGCATGCCGAACCCAAACAGTGTTTATGTGAATCATTGCACAGACCACAGCTGATTCCCTCACTAACAGCTCAGTCTGGGTGCTGTTGTTATCGTCTGTCTCCATAAATTTCCATAGGAAATAAAGCTTTTTTTTGTCAGTTACAACTGATGTATTTCAGTCAGAGAGCTTTATTTCCTGAAGTAAAACTCCACGCAGGTTAGAAAGAGCTACAGTATAAAGGTTACAACAGTCCTCCTGGCCCTGGAAGCTCAAGTCTACCTTTGATTTGTTGGAGTCCAAGCCCACATCTAACGGCTTGGATTGTGAGATTGCGCATAAAATAGACTATTAAAGAGATTGTCTGGATATTTGAATCATTTGTCTTTGTCTAAACAAACCATTGTGACAGCAGGCAGTAGTGCCTGGCATGAGTCCCCCAGTCTGGGTCACATCACAGAACCCGAGAGCTCCCGAGCTTTGTCAATTTGCCCCATCAAAGTTCTCTTTGTGCTGGACTGTACATGACTTCCAGAGCAACGAGTGACAAACCTCCGAGACCATCAGTCGGATTACGACCAGTCAGCACGAGAACCGTTCCGTCCTGCCAAGGAAAGTTTTTTACTCTTTTTATTTAAACATAATGTATAATGATTCCATTTACCTCTGTCCAACCGGGAACCTCTGCCAGAACCCCTTATTACATAAGAGCTGTACATAATTAGAGCAATTTGAAGGCTACTTGGTAAATGGGGAAGTAAATGGCGGTCATCACAGACCGAGAGTAAATCAAAGTTTACACACATTCATCTCATTCAGAGAAACAGTTGAGGGCCGTCGTTTGGTTTCAAAGCCGGCGCTCGAATGTGCACATCACCAGTGTAATTGGAAGGAACAGCCCAAATCGAGCAAAATCTCAGCGACAGCTGCTGAAACAATGAAAACTCTGTATTGCTCAACCAATGCAACCCTGTTGGCAACAAAGGAAAAAGAAGATTTACAATTGTATTTGGGGTATGCACTTCTGTAGTCAGACCATGAGCACTGTGATCCATACAGGGCACTATGTGTGCTTACAGTTTATGGACCTAAGAAGGCAAATTGGACCTCAAAACTCCACTTAAAAAGGTCCAAAGAAAGAATTATAAGATTCATAGCGTCCATATAATAACATATGGGAGGCACCTTGAAATGGAGAGAAAAAATGGGTATTTCTGCTCTTGATTTTTAATTTAAGAAAGGCTAAAAAGGCTAAAAAATAGCAGCTGTTTGCTCTAAAAAGACTAAGTTTGCAGACCCAGGAGGAGGAGGAGGGGGAGGAGTCCCAGGAGGTGTTATTCAAGAACGTTACAAAAGATATGTGCACTTGACTCGTGTCCGTTTTTCGCTATAAAAAGTCCAACCGTGTCATGAACCTCTGTGATGTCCAGAACATTAATGACGATGTCGCTGGGAAAAAAGAAAACATTCCAGATTAGCGGTGAAGATGCTATCACGGGGTGACTGAGATCCCTGTTACGAAGGATGACGTGTTCGCTTCTTAATTTGATTTAGCAAAAAGTCTGCTTTTATATCTGATATTTGATAAGAAATGAATTACTAAGTGGATATTTTAGGTCTATTTTGCTTTTACTTTTGGGCGATCGGGTTGCTTCCCCATATGTGACGGAGCATCCAGAGCCCAGAGGCGAAGAGGGGGAAAGTTTCAACTCAGTTTGGTCCGTCTTAACAGTCTTGGTGTATTTTCGGAGGTAAAGGACGTTTCTGTGGGTTGAGAAGGAATTAATCCTTTCTTACCCACGCAGTCAGTGCACTAAACCATCTGTGCCACCAGTAGTCAAATCTCCTTGTGGTCACACTTTTCATTCCTCAGGCTTTATGCTGAACGCCCTCGTCCCTTCATCCTTCACCACGGAGCTCCCTGTGTGATTCTTTCAATAAAATCCTGAGGTTTGATCCTCAGCATGCACCAATATAATATCCAACCCAAAGGGCATTTTCATTATACTGTTGTTGCGTGTTCCTCATAGCAACAAAGTCATATAAAGGCATGGTGGTAACGTTTTTGTTCATTGGAAATTCAAAAATAACTCAACACCAGCCTCTGTCACAGCGAAACTGCAGCTGTTTGCGGATGCTTAATATCTGGTAGTAAACCTCCAGAGCAAAGCATCCACAGCTCGTTCTGCAAGCCAGTACAGAACTCCAGAAGTTGTTGCATGTTAAATTTACCTCACACTGTTAAAAATCATCAAATAAACACAATATATTGGCGTCCAGGGTCTTTATGTTACAAATTAAGTTAAACCAGGAGATCTTTTCATGCACTAAATAAATGCACGCACAAACATTTATAACTATTCTTTTAAAGCCCTGCGATACTTTATTATACCTGAGGAGGAAAAAAGCCATACAAAATTATATTTCCTGGTAAATATAGATGTACAAAACTCAAACTATGTGACACACAGGAGAGTTGAGAAAGTAAGAAAAGGGGGAAAGTAAGGCTGTGATTTGGTCACCACCAGAGCAATAACATGAGATACGTATCGCTGATCTTATCCTTGGAAACATGAAACTAATATCATGTCCTTGTGCTCGGTGATTAGTTGAAATGGAGGAAATAAAAGTTGGCTCCTTGGATATTTGACTCAAAGTTGACGGTAGTGCCAGTAGTCCAACATGTGTCCTATAGTATAAACCAGTTATAAAAGGGAGAGTGTCGCAGAAACATGTGCAGGGCTTTAACGATATTCTTCCCCTTGAAACAAGAACAAGTCCCAATATATGAGGCTGGATAAGGCCAAACATCAGTGAGCAATTAAGGTCCAGTCATTCTTTGATAACATCTCCAGTCATTATGACCTGGATAATTGTGGGTCCCGGCAGAATATTTCCCCTAGTGAAAATCTGGGTGTGTCTGAGGGCTTATCGCACCAGCCACGGAGGCTGGATTAAATCATGTTCTCTCTGTCTGGTCGGCCTTCCAGGAATCCCGCTAGTAGCAGCCAGCGCCTGGGTGAAATGAATTACTGTGAGGTTGGATTGATTCAGAAATTTTTCTGTTGTTTTTTTTTTTTCGCCCTCAGGGAACGAGGCTTATATTAGAGCAACAAACGGGCCTCGTGCACAATTGAAAGCAGCAACGTATATTCGGAGATTTATTTAGCAAAGACTGTTATTTGGATCAGTGAAAGTGCTGTACAGACAAATGAAGAGATGAAATTCCACTTAATTTTATAGGTATAACTTCCCCCTCCGCCTGCATGAAAATAGATTTTCTGTAAACTCAACCTCATTGAGGTTTTCATACAGGACACGAACAAAACATATGCCTACTCCCATCTACTCAATTACAGGCCAAAATCGGTGAAATAAACAGTTCTCTTTTAATATCCGGGGGGCGATCGCAGTGCCAACTGTTCTGTTTTCACCTTTAGCATGAAGAAAGTGTGTTTTTTAAGCTATAATACATCCAGAACTGTCTGATTCTGGATGGAAGCTAAGTAGTGTGGTTGCTGCGGTTCAGGGGCCAGAATCAAAAAAGCCTGGAGACATTGTGAGCAGAGAGGCCATCCAATACTCTCCAGTCTATTACAGTTACTCTGATCACTCACTTAGTAAAATGCCACAAGAGGAAGAGTTAGACTGATACTATGCCCACGCTGGACAGTGTCATATGTCAGACGGCTCAGACAATAAGTCAAAGATGGTTTCCAATAAGAGACGTCATTGAGGTCCCCAGAGAATGTGCATCTATAGATTCTGGGCTTAAAATCTCATTTAATATTAAGACGCCTTGGACTTGTCCCCATATCTGCCTCAACTGCTGCTGGACGCTGGAGTGCATTCTGAGATAGGCATCCCTCCTCCTATAACTGCCGTACAGTATTTCGCCCTCTGCCAGCTGCATCTGCACAGGCCTGCTTGATGAGTAGGATTTGGCTAACGCAGTTGGTCTGCTGGCACCGCGGCACAGAGAGTGTGTTTCGCATGGGGCTGGAGAGAGAGAGAGAAAGACGTATCTGTCCCACGCTGAGTGCTGAGTTCTCTATGGTCCTTTGTTCCCGCTGGCCTAGCAGGAAGCCAAACACTCATGGGACTCGTTTGGCTCTTTGTAGAAAGAAACACAGCAACTTTTCGCGGCCTGGCTCGGTCAATATTGCTGAGTGTAAAGCTTCCTCAAATCCGGAAAAACCGACATTACATTTTAGTCTTCCGCACACATGCTACAAAGTGTAACAGCATATGCTGGATCAATTTTAGTTTACTACATTCCGATGCTATACAAAAATTCAACATTTCCCCTGATGGTGGGTTCACCTGAGGACAGGGTGGCCTCCACAGCTGAGTCTGCAGTCTGCCATGTTGATTTTAAACCCAGTAGCAGAAGTAACCCCCCCTCCTCCTCCTTCTTCAACACACACACACACACACGCACACACACGCACACACACGCACACACACGCACACACACACTCATGGTAAAGGATGTCCAGCCGCGCTCCGGAAAGCCATATGCCATTCATATCACAAGTCAAATTGCTCACAAGGGACCGGGGTCAGGACAAAGGTCAAGTTTGTAGCACCAGCATGCAAGACAAACACGCATGCAAGAGCGCCAGTTAACCCGACCCCGTTCAAGTTCATTCCCACTCTACCCACGCAGGGACACAAATCACAGCTCCAGACACATGGCCACATGCCTGGCTCGCAGGACAGATAGAGCCTATTCAAGAGAGACTGGCTGTGGGAACTGGGAACCCTGGTTACGCCTTTACTCTACACATCTGCAGGCCTCCTCTGTTGTGGCATCAGGTGAAAAGAGAAATAAGAGGAAGATTCTGGACTCTCTTCTTTGAGTTGAGCAAAGTAGAATATCAGGTGGTACGGTAGGAAAAGTTTTCCAATCAAGACTATAATCAGATGGAAGGCTACCGTGTGATTTGGGCTTGAATTATCCTCTCAGCTGAGTTATGAGGACGTTTGTGAGCGAATTTCCACACAAGCCTTTCAACATCAATGATCAGACTGTATTCCATTGAAGCGTAGCAGTGCTGTTACATTTGATACCTTAGATTCGTGCGATCATTACTACCGCTGATGACCATAAAACGATATTTCCATACAGGTGCTGAGGTCACCTACAGGATTTTGACAGCGGCTCCTGTCTGTGCTGGTTGTGTGGTTTGTCTAGAGGGGGAGTGAAAGCAGCCAGTGATCCATGATTAACATGGAGAACTCCCACTTTGACCACAGTTTCCTCTGAGAAACGGCTGTGTGGTTATGTGCAAAGCCTTGAGTCAACAGCCCACACAACCACCGGGCCTTAGTCACCAGGCAAACGGTGGGGCAGATATAAGTAGAATAGTTGATGCAGAGACAGCCGGCACCCTCACCGGGGTCGCCCCTGCTTCATGTTGCTGGGTGTTTTGTGCTTTTTCTTCAACATCTCAAGATGTTGCTGGGCGTGACTGGATTTTTAATCATTTCGCATTCTGCAAAACTGTACAGAGCAATAACTTTGCATCAAAATTTAATTTGAAACATTTGAAATAAAAAAAAGGGATGAATCAGGGATACACAGATCCTTCCTCCCTTCCAATTCAGATTCCAACACCCCAACTCATGGCATCTGCCGATATACAGTACTTATCTCCTGTCGTTAGTTCTCTATTTTCCCCAAATACCGCATTTTCGCCAATAAAGTGCATCGTTGGATTACATAACTGCTTTACAGCAAAAGTTAGGGCCTGTTTCCACCAAATTTGTTTCTGGCACTGACCGCGTTTACTTATCGGACCTTGTACAACGTCCTTGGCGCGTAAACGCTCACAGCTGGGTCAACATTTGTAAGAGCGCCAAGCTCATCCACTTATCTTCCACTGACCATCAAAACAAGGATTTAAGATATCAACGCTGCCAACGTTGGCAGGTATTCCTGAGCCGTGGCTACTGTATGGAGAGACAGTGAAATGAACATCCAGTGCTGTCTGAACACCGCCCTTGGAAAACATAGATATTGAAGATCCTTACTTTCATTACTTTGTTTATGTCAAAACTGGGACTTGAAAATGTTTGTGCAAAAGAGAGGAGAACTCTGCTTAAAAGGCTGTTCACTGGAAATGCACTGAGAGGGCAGACCTCTACCATGTCCATGTTTTTTTTGCTGTGTTAAATGGATCAGCCCTCTTTGGCTCGTGCTACTTCCTTTGACGGATTTCAGGGAAAATTGTCCGGGTAGTGTTTGCATAATCCTGCTAACAAAAAGACAGACAAACAACTCCAGGAAGCAACAACCTCCCTGGCGGAGGTCATAATATTTGTAACTATATAATCCTCCGAGACAATACCTGTTTTCCAAGCCATCAGACTTCCAGTATCACTACAGCTCTGCTGTGCAGGTAGGCGCTGTCAGCCTCTTTTAGTCGTATTATGTAACAGAGACCAGAGAGAGATGACCTTTGGTGGGTAACCTGCACACACATCCTGCTCGGCCCGGCTCTGTTTCCTGCAGAGGACTGATGTCAGACAGTGACGGGGGTGTTGGCTTCATATGAAGGTCTCATAGGCGGCGGCCTTCTATGCATTATCACAGTTGCAGCTGAGCCAGGAGTGACCCAGACCTTCCTACTGGGAGCTGGTAGACCAGCTGTGATCTGCAGGATCTCGTGCTGACAGGAACTAGTCTTTCACTACTGCTAAGCGCAGCGCTCACAGGAAACTCCGGGTTACAAAGAAACACATTCAGTCCACAGCAACGGCAGTGCAAGTCAGAGGAGGAAACAGTTATTTGTTTTCCAGCTGCATATAGGATGTACCTATATTAAATTTTACAGTTTTAACCCCAAAGAACTACCAGCTAAGACATTTGGGACACAGTTGAAAGGGTCAGAGACAGCGATGCAATCGGGGAAGCAGGGTACAGAGTCGTTCTCCAATGTCCCAGAATCCCACTGAACTCAAGGCTCCTCACATGTTTTGTCCATCCCATCAATAACTTGTCTCTGGGCTGCCGCTCTTCAATGTGCTGAATTCATTCTGTCCGATAAAACGAAAGAAATGATTCTCTAAAACACATTTCAGAGCCCAGCTGTGTAACAACATCACTGTCAGTCATCCTTGGTGCTTGTCGGGTCTTGTTGGCCTGGTAGATATCGAGTTAAGCATCATATTCACAAACCTCTTATAGTCGATTGCAGATGGTACACTTCCCCTGTCTGCCGCCTGTTGACATGTACACAGTGGAGTTTCAAAGCTTTTAACCACAACTGAATGGACAGAAGTGAGGCCAAGCAGTCCGTCTTCTAGGCTCCACTTTGGACTTCAAACTATTGCAGTCGCCTCACCTTGCTCAGCTCGGCAGATCAATTTCTCTGTATGATTGTGTTTTTCTCTTATTATCATTCCTTTTGTTCTCTCCCTGCTTGTCTGTCTCATTCCTTCGCCGCACTATTTCTTGCTCTTGGCGCCACTTGACAGGCTGGGTCAGTAACAGGGCGCTGCTGACATAAAAAGCCCGATCTGATCCAAGACAGACATATTTAGTACCTCACACCTTCTCTAGTAGGAAGAAATGAGAGGAAGGTGGTTGAGTGCTGCACGTATGAGGAGGTCTCTGCTCCATGGGTATAGGAGAAAGTCCTATCTGAACCCAAGCGTCTGTCCTCCCTACTCCTCTTCCTACTCCTTAACTGAGCCTTGGCACTGTTGCCGTCTCTTTGACTTCACGTTGCTCGTGCTGTCCTGGCTTTGAAACAACGGAACCTCAGCCTGATATATGAAACCAAGACTTGCATCCACCACTTCTCCAGGGGGAAGACTGTTCCACCCCTAAAAGATGATTCTGGGCCGAGGAACTGCAGAACATTTGGTTCATTTCTCAAAGCCTGAGCTTTATTGTGCATTACACAAGCACCTCAAAAGTTTCCTGGAACCTCGTATGAAGCAAGGTATTCTAATAATTCTTGGACTAACGCTTAAATGAAGACGTTTTACAATTCTGGCTGACTTCTCCACCCTGGCGTGTAAAGGAGTTTACTCCTTCACAACAACTAATAAATGGATTAGTTTGTGCTGCACTCCAGACGAAGGAAGTGTCTCATCTTGAACTTAACAGCACTTCTTACAAACAGTTAGTCAGCTTCCAGAAAGGTGAACAGTCATCGGAGGGGCATGTGTGCCTCAGAAGTAATATCTGTCTCGAAGTGTTCATCATTTGTCCCGGATCTGTGACTCAGGACGAAAAAATGTTTTGTAATTCAAGAAAAAAGAGAACATAAGCATAGCAATTGTGCTGTCTTCAGAGGGCTTGTATTGATTAGAGATTTACTATGACTCCGAAATAATCGTTTTAGGACGGAGGAGGTACGAAAACTCTTTTATGAACCATCTGTCAAAACATTTAGTAGAATTTCACTCGGCTACCACAAACATGTGGACGGCGAAGCCAGCGCAATTCCATCGCACCGGCAAAATATAGGAACCTAACAATTATCATGAGGAACACAATAAAAGTGTAATAAAGCGGTTTGGTGGAGAAAAATCACTCAGATGACAACCTGGCTGGGAAGTGAACGATGACCTCAGTGCCCCAAAAATGATGCAATTAAACTGACTGGGAAAAGATTAGAGAAGCACTGGGCCTGAGTTCAACATCCAGAATGTGACAAGATAAGTCTCAACCTGCAAGCAATAACAGTCCGTCTAAATATTCCTAGAAACAATTACTCCCTCTTAACATCCGTGATCAAAAGTAGAGGGTCTTGCCATGGTAAGGTGATTAACAAGACCGAAAAGTTATTTCCACCGAAATTAGTCGAGACGTTCAGACCGAGAAACGAGGACTGTCTGATAAGCAGTCTTTGGAGAATTTGCTGAACGCACTCAAAAAGGCATTTGGCTAAGCAATTATTAGTTGGATCCATTATACGGAGTTATTCCAATAAATCAAAGCACCAACTAAAACAGCCCAAGAAAATACAATCATCCCGCTCTGTTTTCATAGCAAATAGCAGCGTTAGTACTCACGTCTGTTAAATCATCTTACATTTTCCTACATTTTGCAGATTTACCTTAATGTTATTCAACGACGGTAGTAAATGCTTACTTGTTTTACCTGATGTTTGTTTTACTTCCAGTGCATTAAAGATTTAACATGAGAATCCGGTCATCTGGTCTGATTTATTGCAACTGTAAACACAAGCAGCGAGCGGAGAGGAGCGTAATGAACTACTGTTTGTTCAAGAGCATTTAAATAATTTCTATTAGGAGAGTTAGTCTGTATGTTTTTCTGCCAGTCTGTCTGAATGGATGTTAGTTTAAACAAATTGCTCCCTGTGGAAAACCACAGCATATAATATGTTAAGATATAATATTTATAATTTTTTAAGAGAAGCCAAAATAGAATATAAAAAGCAGATCACTGTGCCATCCTAGACTGTGTCTATCATGGGAAGCGTGCCACCATCATGTCGAAAAAAACAGTTCAACATACACCAGTCTGATCAGAATCATCAAAAATGACACAAGCAATCTTTGGGATCAATTTATCAGGCGTGTACTTTGACCCGAGTCCCATCCACTAACATGGAGGGGCGGGATGTATGACCTGTACTGCTACCAGCCACTAGGGGGCGATGAACCGCTAATACTGGGAACAAAATGAAAGTATAAAGATCGTCTTAATGCTGAAAGAGAGATACAA
Organism: Macroramphosus scolopax; assembly: GCA_901007825.1. Taxonomy (NCBI): domain Eukaryota; kingdom Metazoa; phylum Chordata; class Actinopteri; order Syngnathiformes; family Centriscidae; genus Macroramphosus; species Macroramphosus scolopax. Next base: position 61,561 of record CAAKHC010020461.1, read on the forward strand.
AGATTCAAAACGGAGGAAGCTATTGCAGTTTATCAGTACCACTGTGTTTACTTTTATTTACCCCTCCTCCAACATCACAACACTGACTGATAACTAACTCAGTTGCGAGGCAGGAATTGGTGTGACTAAAGTCTTTCGAACATCCTGTGAGCGACCAAGCTAGGTTAACTAGGTTACTAACATTAGCTGAGACTGGAGCTAATGTAGTCTGAAGTTAACAGAGCTACTCAAGGAGTTAATTAAGAAGTAACGGCAAAGTACTTGAATAGAAAGAGACTAGGAGAGGGACTCATTGGAGCTAGCATTACTAGCGTGTAGCTTGTAGCTTGACTGCTAGCTCAGGAGCTCCAATGTGACTGGTCCATTAATCACAGCTGACAGACTTTCTCTTAAGTAATTTTTTGACCCTTCCTTGTTTGGCAAGGTGGAGAGGCTTCCTGACTATAAAAAGAAGAGCCGGGCAGGCACAGCTGCATCACTTACACTGTGTGGACAGGCTGTCTGGTGGTCGCAGGTCGTGGGGTCTGGACCTTGGTGGTATCTATGGCTTGCCTCTCGGAGGGCCGTCTCCGCGGTTGGTCTCTCTGGAAAGGGTTGACGCCGGGCTGAACACGCCTTAGGGCGCCTCCGTCACGGATGTACACCTGCTCCGGAGCCACCTCTTCACAGCGGGGCCCCTGGAAACCTGAGCGACACACACAGGTATGTGGCCGGCTGCAGGAGCCACGGTTCTGGCAGGGGGGCTGGCAGTCAGCTGAAGAGAGAGCACAGATGGAGATCAGGTTTTAAGCAGGTCATGTTAGAACATGTGCCCCCCTTGTATGTAGGAGCAGTAGTCGAAATGGTCTCGGCACTGGGGCTCACTTTAAATGGATTCAATCAAGGGGCCATTAGTTTAACTTCTCAACCATGTTTGTCCTTTTTATGCAGCAGAGAGCCTGGAGGGGCTGTCATGTTCAATTTCTCTGGTTAAGTCTGCATGTATATGATCAATTACATTAAATCCTTATCCAGTTTCTCGCTAAGGGTATACACTCAGGGTTCATGGCTCGATTTAGGGCACGGAGGGATTTCCTTTCGTCACTGATCTAGAATCCAGCGTGTTTGCCTTCACTGGAACACCGGCAGCTTAAAACGGTCATAACAGTGAGAGGTCATAAAAAATGAGCGAATGGGAAAAACTGGAAGGCCGACCGCAAATAGCTGTCACCTCATCAAAGAAATGCCCCGTTGAGCTGTATCTTTTATTTGAAAAAACAAACTACATCCGAAGGCACCAACTGTACTTAAAAGATAAATCCTGTTCATAATATTTATCAATAGTCTGCAAATACACAGCGCTGAGGTCATTTCATGGTCATGGAAAAATAATCTGTGTCACTCGACTAGCCCGGCCCCACATCCTCTCATCACTCTCCAGATACCTCAAGTACTGAAGGGCCTATGGCATGCAATTCAAAGTAAACAAGCCCTCAATCTTGTGACATAAATGTATGTAATAGAGGACACTTGAGGATTTATGACATTGTCCTTTAAACAGTAAATCAGGCCACCGGTCTGTGGTGGCAAAAGCAAACAGCAGCACTCTGTCAACAGGGCTTTGGAATGCTATTGACACAGATGCTGTGGACACTGACAGATCGCAGGCAGGAACGCTGCCACAGCTTTTGGCAGTGAGGAGTGCTGGCAGTTGAAAGGGCCCCACTGGGTGCGAACAGCGCTCTACCTGCTGCACACTTCCTGTTATTGCGATACTGCACAGACTCCGGGGGCCTTCTTATATTTCTTCTAGTCCTGAGTGAAAGCCCACTGGACCCCGAAAAATGCTGTTCGTGATGACATGAGCTCAGAACTGAAGTGAATGAAGGAAACATGACGGCGCTGTATTAACAATTTTTATTCCCATGCACATATTCCCACCAAGAAGGCCAAACTCAAGTCTGTGTTTTAGTTTTCTCATGATGTATTTCAGTTGAAAGATCAGCGTATCAAGCACTGTCAGGCTTTGGTGTGATGAGAAAGCTAACAAGCGCAGGATTAAATATCACACAAACACCCCTGTTTTGCTTCTTGTGGTGGAGCAAGTTTTATTTAGACCAAACTCATTCACCGAAGCATTTCGTTTTTAACTACTCTGAGGAAAATCTAGACCCTTTTTTGATGAAGCGTACACATTCAGAGCAATGCGGTTGTACATTTGTATAGCTTGGTATGTGATCTGAATTTTCCATCATGGGATAAAATAGGAATTGCCTGAGCTCTGTTTGACAACGAGTTAAATACATCATCTAACTTAAGTATGGGCTGGCTGGGTGCCAACGTCTTGTCCGGAGTCTGTTCAACCTCAAGTTTGGGGACCAAGCGGTGGATCAAATAGGCCACAGATTCCAGTGACATTATGCAGTAGGGGGAGATGTCAGTATTGTGTGAAATTGCCTTCTTCAGATAAACTGTTTGAATTGAAATGAGAAACAGTGTGAGACGGAAGAACAACCCGAAAACACTGGCGGGGAACGGGACCACCAGACAAACATGTAGCCTGTACTGACAATAGTGTGGACAGAGTGACTCTGGTCACATGTGCCCCACATGAAGCCCCTTGGCATACAGTGTCACTGCCTGTCTGCGTCGTCTCTGGGTCCTGCCTCTGGGCTGTTGAACACATTGTCACAGTAATTGCTGTCGTGCAGATTTGTCTTGCACATCATTAAAACTAATTGCCACACATTCCATCCATTTCACAAATATGCGAAGTAATTATTACTTTGCAAGAGTAATAAAATGAGAATCCAATCTGAAATAAAAGAGGAGAAATGGCAAACATTCCTGGCATTGCCACTTCAGCCTTAATTATGAATGAGAAAGACTGGCCAAGTTTTGAGAGGTTGTGTCCAGATCCAGTCATCTGAAAAGAGAATATTAAGATTGTTGTTGGCAGCTTTGGACCTTCCAAACAAACACGCGGATCCAGTTGAACCAGTAATGCTATTAATATGGAGACGGCCTTTTCTGCTTTTAAGTGAGTCCGAGGTCCGTATATCTATTCTGAATCCAGTCTCCTCGGACTTAAGCAACATAATGATACTCACAGGGAAAGTTTAAGCAGGTCTTTACTGCCGAGGTAGCATCTCTAAAGGTTTGCCTGACAGCTGAAGTTAATGCATCTATCCTTCTGCAAATAGCACTTAGTCACCAGGAGCTCACATGAATAATTTTCTAATAAAATAAACCATAAAACTAAGTTATTTACATTGTCAAAGTTCTTGGTTGGAGTTGAGGCGATCACAGAGAGTGAAATCCTCTCTGTATATTATAGCAACCCAGAGGTATTTCTGGAGGTAAGTATTGCTCATAACGTCTCTAGTGGGATACCGTTACCTGTTAGAAGCTGTGCTTTACGTGTGTGTGTATTTATATGTAAAATTAGATAGTCCCCAAACTGGACTCTCATTTCCAACTCGGTGCTCGTTTCCAGTCCATTACAATCCACCAGAGATTCACCTTCCCTTCTCTCTGACTCATTATGCAATACATCAAATCTTTACATTTTTTCATCCAGCAAGGAGCAATTTGAAACCAATATCTGAAATAGTTCAACCCTGTGGAGAAATCTCCTCACTTTACACATCGCAACAGTGCTTGCAGAGGTAGCCTGACATCTGTTCAGGTAAAATTGATAATGAAAGCATACTTGTTGTAATCTTGGGAATGATAGGCTGAATGCATGATGTGCTGTTATGAGATTTAGGGGCTCGAAGCTTCTCAAAAAAGATTACAATTTAATAAAATATGTCGAAAAGGCTCTTTTAAAGCCTGGAACTGCAGAACGCCAGGGATAAAGAATGAAGATAAAATGTCATTGGACATCATGGTTGCAACAACTCAACTCTTCTTTGTGTTTGCTCTGTTACTATGGCTGAGTATTTTGTTAGAAATGGACATGACTGTGTAAATGCTGGAGGAAGTACAGTTTGTGCATGTGTGTGTGTGTGTACGCATAAGTGAGTGCAATGGTTTTGAAGAGGATGCATCCATATTAAAAATGTATGAAACGTTTGCAAAAAACTGCACACATCATCATCTAAAATAGGATAATGTGGTGTGGTGAACCTCCGGTGACGCCAATAGAAGCCTCTTTCTTGGAGTCACTGCAGAACTTGACAGGACTTATGAAAAGGGGCAAGTGCTTAAGAATGTGGAAGGCGGTGTGGAGAGACGAGCTTCAAATTGTGCCTCTCATCTGGGAAAATTTAATCAAATTTCAAGTGGGTGTAGATCTCTTTGCACAAGGTTGCCAGGACAACTGCTATCACTAGAGGTTTGCCAAAAGGTAAGGTTGCAGTCTACAACCCAAACCTTCTTTATCTTCTTTCTTTTGTGTCGGCCCAATACAGTAGTTTAATCCTCCAGCCAACCTCGGCTCTGTGGGGGGATTTTGTTAACCTACAGCTGACCCATGACAATGTGTACATTACTTTTCGCCATGCTATATCATGCCTCCACCGCTCCCCGAAAAACCCCCACATTCGGCTTCTAATGAGCCACATGCTGAGGTACTCTGTGGAGGATATCTGGATCTGGGGGTATGTGCCCGCAACTTGTAAATCTGCCTCTGAGAGACACAGTGCGCACCAAAAACCCACTAACTCCATCCTCCTGAGGGATCACATCCAACAACTTCCATATGGCCTTTAAGCAGGAGGGTGCTATGATATATTGGCAAGGGCTTCCCTGATTACGCTGTGGCCTCAGTCAGCGCGTGTGACTGAAGGAGAGGTGTGCTTGTTCTTAAAGTTTATCTGCAAGTGTCCATCAAGGCAAATCTTTGGCGAGTTTCTTGTGACACTCGATACTTAAAAAGTTCTGCAACAACCTCCTCAACAATACCTCAATGCATCATGAAACTCTGAAAAGCTTCTGCTTCCTGCCTTTTGTTCCGCGTCCCTCTAGATTACTTCCATATTATCAACAGCTCATGAGCAAATAAACGAAAAAGAATATCCACAGGAAGACGTGCAGCTCCAGACACTGAGACGTACCTCATTTTCACTACACTTTCAACTATGGTAGCAATTAGAAAAACATGTGGTGCAGGAGGCAAAAACAGGACTCAATTGCAACCTACAAACAGACACACCAGCTGGGGAGGAGAAAGCAGCACTCCTGGTTTTGGGAGACAAACTGAGAGCGAGCCGTCCAGCTTCTATGTTAATGATGGGTTTTGGGATGATGAGGTGTGTATTGATTACAGGATCTGTCTAATGGGCCATAACTCTCGACAAGGCAGCCAAGGGAGTGTTATGCCCCTGAACTGTGAACTGCGCAACCCCCACACATCCACACACGACGTATAAAGCGGAGGAGGGCTTTGTGGCTGTCTGTGCAGCAGTAATTTCAACCTCGGCTCAATGACATAAGAAGAAACAGGCATTTTAAAAACTTCCTCCTGTTCTTGTAAAACGTAGTTGTTATTGGTTTTTCTAACCTCTTAGAAAATAACGTGGCTGCTCCTCTTTGTACTGTGCATGCATGTTGCATATGTTGCACATTAACAGCAAAGGTATAATTTGGTAAATGACTTAACTGAGTGGTAAGACAACTACATTGTTTTAGGATGATCACATGCAACTCGCACATTCATTTACATGACAGCTGAATAGCTTCCTGTGTTACATGGTAAATAAAGAAATTCCACATCAGTTACAGTACTGTAATTCAATGACGGCGTCTCCTCATCATGTGCTTGACCCTCGCTCACGACCTCCAGCTGCATAATATATACAATCTTATGAAGTGTAGATGCCTGGACCGAACTTACACAGTGCAGTGCAAACACGTGCTACACGCAGTTGATTCTCCCATAGACAACAGATACACGTGACTTAGGTAGGTAAGAGCAAATAACTACACCCTTGAGCCAACGTCTTGAAGTTCATCATCAGATTATGTTTGAGTGCAGAAGACAAATCCGACAGTAAGATCTGTTAAAGAAAGTAGCGAGATCTATTGCAGTTCCATCATCTATCCTGTTTCGGTGGAGTGAACAAAAGGCAATTGAGGATGCCTTGCATCTATTAGTGAACCTACATTTTTGGGTGCAGTTTTGGAGGTTAGAAAACATTCACATGTGTACTGGAAACCTTGATATTCTACCAGCTGCTTCACACATGTTGGAGGGAAGAGATGAGCATTAGTGTTTAACACTAAGGATCAGGCTTACATTTACTTTACAAACGTCAAGAACAATTGGGATTAATAGTTCAACATGCTTGTAAAATATTCGGTTTTATACCGATGCTATGAATATTCCATTATCCGAATAATGACCTTGCATAAAACCTTCATTGTGATGGCGTAGATATGCATAAACATGTCATCCCCAATCTGTAGTTTGTAAATGATTTCAAATCAATGTTATATGTGTAGGATGGGGTAACGATAAAAAGGCCTAATAGGTATGTCAAGATGTTAACACGACTAACATGACTCCCAGTGTGTCCACACCGGAGGGCGGAACGGGGGACCCGATAATCTATCCAGAAACATGCTACATGCTATTTTTTTGGTGTACAAAGAGAGGGAGAGTTACCTTGTGACAAGGATGGTAGGCAAAAGGACAGAGGGAGAGAGAGGCTTTCTGTTTATATGTTATTTTAGGGTTGGGATCGGGCCGTGAGCCACACAGCAAGCCAAAGAAAGCTGGAAGGCAATCAAAAAGAAACTCCTTTCTACCACGTTATACTCTCACAATGGCTGACTGCTTAAGAGACTGAAAACAACTTTATCCCTCTACGTGAATGATGCACCTTTTTTATCTGCACTCTCCAGCAACAGGTATAAATCAGGGGCCATCTGTATTTTCTAGGGAGACAGGGGGGGTCACGCTTGCAGTGTTGGCTAGACTTGCAGCATGTTGCCATATGTACTGCATATTTTTGCCAAAATATTGTGATGTATAGTGTGGTGATATGAATTCTGCTGCAGAATCTAAAAGACTTGCACTTAAGGGAGCTTGAGTAAAAAGGTAAAGCCAGTTCTTGCCTGCGCTGCAGGGAATTTTCCCCCAATCTTCCACAGTCTGAAGTATTCTATTGTTCTGCACACTCTATGTGGCAGACCAGGCTATTATTCCAAGCAAATGTCATTTTGAGAAGCCAGGGTGGCTCTGATGCATGTGACTCTGAGTTAGCCGTGCCTTTCCTTGGCGATCCTTAAATTCCAACAGAAATTGAATAAAATGGTGCGTGCCACTTTTATAATTTAATTCAATTTATAAGTAAAGAAAAAAAGGTCTTTGGGGAAATATCATTCAGCTGGCCGGGGGGAGGGTCAATGTTTTGTTTGGCTGCCAGAGTGACACCATAGGAAATGGAGACATGGAGAAGTTAACAATGTGTGCTATTAGGGATTATGAAGTGCATTGGCCACATCAAAATTCAAAGTGACATTGGCAGTTAAATTTTTGCACAGTTTAATGCGCTGCAGCTAAGCAGCTTATTAGGCAGCTAGTCTGCAAGCTGACATTAGCAGGCACTGTTCCTCAGTGAATGTTTGTTGGGTGGCTCGTTCAACAGGTTTTGGTACAGTGTTAAAGTGTTTTCATGTTTGTAATTTAGATAACACAGCTAATGTAGGTTGATGTTCAGATGTTGGCTATTATGTTGTGTAACATGCTTCATTCCGGATATGAAGATCTTATTGGCACAACGTTCATATCTTGCATGGTGT
>CAAKHC010020461.1:69627-87546 GCA_901007825.1 Macroramphosus scolopax
ATCTGGCAAAGTTCTCAACAGAATTCTCCTGAAGAGAATGAAAGCAGCAGTTGACCTAAAGCTCGAAGACGCTTGACAGGCTTCCAACAGAATCGATCCTGTATGGACAGGATCACAACCCTGTGTATCATTGTAGAAAAATCACTCTGCTCTCTAGATACACTTAATAGACTGGTAGACTTAATACAGTAAATGTGTTTTTCAGTGTGGATAGACTGACTGTGGCAACTGCAGAGGCATTATGAATTGCCAGAGAAAATTTTACATGCAGGCCAACTGAAAGAGAGTTTCAAGGCCAAGACTGGAGCTCAGCAGGGATGTTTCCTACCCCGCGTTTTTTTTCTCCTAGTCATTGACTGGATCGTGAGGACCACTGCAACAGGAAGGTACAACACTATGAAGCGGACTCTTTGGACCTAGACCCAGCTATACCTGGAGCTCCTGTTACACAATCAGATACGAGAGTCTCAGAGTCGAGTAGAATTACTAAATAAACACAAAATAAAGCAGTGAGAAGCACGTTTTCAAGACCAGGTGGTCACGCAAAATCAGAAATGAGACCCTATGGCATAGAGGGCGATAATAGCCAGATATCAATGTGAACTTAATAAACTGCAACCCTGCTCATTGAACTCACACTAATACCACCGCCTGTCCATTCACAGCTAATACGAGGAAGCCATATTCAAGAGGGAACTATCATTAAATTATATCCTCCAGCAAAAGTGGAATTTGTTTTTTCCCAAGAAATGTTGTAAAACTTGAAAACAGTAATTCTACACTGAAGTACATCTAATCGAGGGTTAGTGTATTTACACCAAAACATGTCAGCAATTCAACTTTCATCTTAATTCCAAGGCTAAGTAGCTTAGTGTTTTGTAAACAGATTTCTGTGGCCATTCACAGCTCAGATCAACACTTGAGATATTACTGAAGCAACTTGCTTTCCCCTTTTCTGGCAATAAGTATTGAGGAAGGTGTCCAATATTCCCACAGATTACGGGTTTAGGAGATTTTAGGATAATGTTGCTCTGGTGGTAAAACGTTTAGATTAAGGCTAATTGCACATGTGTGTGTATGTTTGTGTGTGTAGGCAGTGTTGACTGTTGACAGTCTATCTTGTCTTATTATACCTCAGCCAGGACCTCTGCTGGGCTCTACAATATGGTCTTCCCAAAGTTTTACTGCTTTAATCAGTCTCTGAATCAGGCTTGAATCGCCCATACTTCAATGAAATGGCTTTAAATTGATTTGAGTCCAATGGAAAAAGAAACAAATGGAGGAAGAGGTGACGGGGTGCAAACGACAGAGGTCCAGAGGATCTCTCTCAGGAGAGGGTGGATCGGTGCTTTTATAAGTCCGGATATCTAATCATCAAAGTGTTCTATCACAACATCGGCGATTTCAGCACATGCACTTTCTTTCGTACACAATCACGCCTGCTAACCTTACATCCCGAAGCTGGGAACAGAAAGCAGACCTTAGTCTTCAGGGAGCCAGACAATAATCTTCAAACAGACCAACGGAGACCCAGACGTAGACCGTTTTATAAACACATTTCAAAGGACATGTAGGCACTGGACGACTAGTGATCCTGTTATATGTTTGCTCTGAGCTCAACCCAATTGAACAAGGACGTATTGTTAAGAAGCCATAACTCAAGACATAATCCAGTCTCACGGGCCGAAGCCTGAAGCTGACACTTTTAATATTAGACATTACTTCAATCCCTTCAGCGAGAATTTCCTAGACACAGTTCAGCCATGATATGTTTATATATTTTGCTCTCAGCCAACAGGTTTTTTCCTTTTCTTTTCCCCAGTGACAACATGTTTTCTCATGCTGCCATCGCTCCGTAAAGCAGGCCGGGTCTCAGACGAGGACAGAGTGAAGATAACCTAAGCCTGTTTTCTCCATGGAGGTCTTCTACGTGGGCGCTTCCAGTCCCAGCTCCAGTCTGGGGCCTTTGTGTTGGCATCTTGCCGGCCGTGGGGCTTCACTCAGCTGATGATAGCATAGCTTGGGTGAGGGCCAAGATGTAAGAAGGTCCAGATGCTCGCACAGACCCCTCAGCTCAGATGCACTGCCTTGTTTAACATCGGCGCGTTAGACTGAACCTGTTACTTTCTGCTAGATTAAAAGTATTTACTCTTTTCATTTGGGTAACTGCAGCTCAACGTTAAATGTCATTCACACCTTGGTTAAGTGCGACTTTTGCCGAGACTTGAGAGAAAATGGACGGAGAATTTGCAGTGGGCAGGAGGGAAGGAGATCTAATTAGGAGACTGCTGGGGCCAATGAGTGTGTTGTGTAATCGACTGGCTGAATTGTGTGTGAAATGTGTGTGTGTGTGTGTGTGAGGGAGATAATTAGCAGGGGAGACAGAGCAAACAGTAAACAAGTGAAACAGTAGATAGCTGGGTAGAAGTGAAGAAAGGCCATTTGCAGGGCAGGTTTTATTTCCCTTGTAAAATGTAAAGATAAACTGTGTAGAACAGCTCAGAATCCAACCTGTTATTTCAGCCTGCAGCAAACAATGCTGGATATAAACCTGAATATAAACCTGACGATTTCTTTCTTCACCTCGGCCTCTTTAACGAGACCGGGGATTAACACGACGACACAGTGACCCAGCTTACCAGCATAGCCTCTTAACAGTTCACACACAGGTTTAGGACAGAAATATGTGAGAAAAAAGGAATAATTTGAACCTGCTTTTGTCGACGCAGCGTTTAAAGTGGAAGATAATTCATTCACAGCTGTCGCGCTATTCTCGGCTTGTAATTATCTCTCAGTTAAGATATCATATATACTGCTGTGGTCGATAGAAGGAGAAGCAGCTCCACCCGTAATTAAGGGCTTGGGGCCAAACAAGAGCCAAATGCTAAGTGCTGGTAACTTCCACACGAGGATCTTATATGAAAAGAAAAGGCAATGATAGACATGAATGAGTGAATGAGTTTGGTTTGCAAATATTACAATGTTTTTGGATGAATGACAGATACTAAGTCACGTTTAGCGTGATCTGACCTGCTTTTTGTCAGAGTGGCCGAGTCTGACCGCAAGTCGCTAACCGCCAGTTTTCTGGAGTGTACATACGCAACTCATTCTTAATCTAATAAAAATCCCTTCATCATCAAAAGGACACATTTAGTGTGATCACCCGCTGCGAATCTTTATCGTATCCAAGTAAAAGAATCGGTTCAACCATAAATATAACTTTTTAAAATGTATTTTTAAATGAGCGAACTGGGGATTTGTATTGAATTGAGTGGGGAAAAAAAACAACACATCAAACTTGTTTCAATGTACTTACGTTTTATGCAGCGATTGGTCCCTGGTGCCACGGCCCAGCCAGAGCAGCACTGCTGACCTCCACACACATTGGGCCTGAAAAAAAAAAGCAAGATACATCCAACAAACTGAGTCAAACAACACTCTAATGACACATAGAGCTGCAGCAGTGAGGCCCCGAACCTTTGCATGACAAACTGATCCGGTTATTAATCTTGTTAAAGTTTCAAATCATTCTGATGGGGCTGGACGATTGATAAGAACACCATCGAGATTACGCTTTAATAGGTTTTAAATCAAGAAAAATTTCAGGGCAAGTCATGAAACTCTATCTGAGCGTTCCTCTTTCTGTTATGCGAGAGTCCGCAGTGAGACAAATACAGAGTTATTTGAGCCTTGGAGGGATTATGGGAGACACATGGGACGTGAAAAGCACCCTGCATCTTCTATAAATCACTGCGCAAATGAGAGATGACAAGTTTTAAACAGTTATAACTGGACGGTTTGCACTCTTTAATCCGCACTTGCGGCGGAGGCCAACTTTTGCAGCGAGATAGATGAAAAGGCACCAGACCGCAAGAGCAACTTCAGGGCAACAGTCAACACGCTGGCATGGATCTGCGCCCCATCATCTTTTCACAAGATATTACAGTAAGTGGACGTCTGGCTCACGTTGATTTGGGAAGATAACGGGAATGACTCGTTGACCTCAGTTGGATTGTACTCATTAGATATTACGGGTGTTACTGAGGCGTCGCAGGGATAACATGCAGTTGTTTGGGCCCTCTGGCAGGCTTAGCGTTGACATAAATCAAACACATCGGACCAGACTTGTGCTAGACCTCAGTCAACACATGTGAATTCCATCAAGGGATTCGTATGTAATCACGCAACATAATCAGAATCATACCAGAGGTTGAAATATCGATAAACCGGTGTTCACACCTTGTTATGTTTAGAATCAGGACGTCAAAACACGAGCAGTCGGAGTGTTGTTTTACTGCTCGGCTATCTCGAACGTCTGACAGGTGCATTCACGGTGAGTCAACGTGGATGTAAAGGGGAGTTAAGTGAGCCCGGTGCTGCCAGCGCCTCGGGGTGAGGTAAATGAATACGCTGAATGGGAATTCCAAGAGGAAATGTGTCATGAAAAACACTTTCTCTAACAAGCAGCAGATGATTCATCTGAAGCTAATGAATCTAAGTGCTTAACTCACTGTACGGGCCACTATAAGGTATAATGCTCCCGCAGATTTATGTAACACCACTTTAAAACTCAAAGAACCCCATTCATTCAACGCTGGAATAGGTATTTTTGGCAATGTCAAGCAAGGCATTTGCCCCACGCGGCAATAAAACCTGTTGGGTCAAATGCTACGGGTGGCTACTTTCTTTATGCACCGACTTAAATAGACAGAACCTCAATTCTGCCGTGCCGCACCAGCTGTCTGACTGACGGGTATGTTCAGAAATTCAGTTTTTAATGTACGTTGGATATGATGCTCAACGTTACACGTTTATTCTGTGGAACTGTCAGCAAGAGACAGTTATTACTGGATGATATCCAAGTCTATGGACATATAAAGTTACTATTATTACCTCAATTAGGCCCTGCACCACAAAGTCATCAAGTATCAATAGCAAGCAGGTGGATTGGGGGCAGGGTCACGACACAAGCTGATTTCTAAGGCCATTATTCTCTTTGTCTCTTCTTTTGCATCGTTTATGCCGATCACACATCCTACACACGGCAAATCTATTGGTTGAATCCTCTTATTGCTCGCTTGAAATAGAAATGTCATTTCTTGTGTCTGCAACCCAAGGTGAGACGTTCAAATCCCCCTCCGGTTGTTATGTAAACAACCCCCCTCCCCTCTGTGTATCATGCTTTGTCCCTATGGAACAAACAGGAATGGATGCAGGAGGGTTCATTACCCAAACAGAAAAGAGCTTTAATGTGGAAACAAACCCACCGTCCTGTTAGGAGGTTAACAAAGACAGAAAAGGGGAAAGATACAGGGTTTTTTTTGCGGCATTGCAAAAGGGCCATCGCACAAACAGGTGTTTCTGATAACTACGCAAATGTTCACCAGACAGGACTCGGCTTGACCAATAAGAACATGTGGCCACTGGCAACGTTTGGGATGCACGAAACTGGGACACACACATGGGACACACACAGTCTGCAGCTTCTTCTCCTACTACAATTTAAATATACTGTACGGTGTATTATCGGTTGATGATGTTGAAAATTAAACTGTTGCTGTTAATTAGATATCAGCACTGTAATCAGCACAGTGACTGACCTCTGCTGTGATTTCATGTCCTGCCATGACCCTGAGGTAAAGATATGTATCATGTAATATCTAAAAGTTTTGATATGGAGCCACATCATCATCACTTGGTTGCCTTGCAGGAGGTTGATGGGTGACCAGTTACAGTCACATGTAGGCTACAGTAAAGGTTACACACATGTCCTTTATGATTCATTGAACGGTTGTATAGTTGTATGTTACATGTAAGCTGTCACTCTTACCCAGTGAGTCTCCTGGTGCTGGGCTTGTTGCTCTGCCTGTGGTTCACTCTGGATCTGTGCTGCGACTGCCTGGCGGTGCGCAGCGCACCTTCCCGCGGCGCAGAGCCGATGTCCTCCCTGGACGCGCCTGCACCGTGAGCCGGCCCTGCTTTCGATATGTGCCTGCCATCCCCTTGGGTGGATGCGCTCCTGGCAAGGCGGACTAGAGTTCGAGACTTGGAGGTAGGAGGAGAAGCTTTCCCGGAGGGTCTGGGTGCATCACCTGGACCTCCTGGCCAATAGCCTCCACTCCTCACCCGGGACCGCAGCTGGTCCCACACCGCCTGGTCTGCACCCTCTTTGCTCTCACCTGTTGTGTCCCTGTGACTGTCCCCAATGCGCAGCAGCATCACAGTCAAAACCATTAAAACAACGAGTCCGGCACGGTCCATTTTGGGCAGGCAAAGTTTTAAAACTACCGCGTAAAATGCTTTACAGTTTTTTTTTTCTATCGAGAAACACTCAAATATGAGCAAATAAGAAATAGTCTTTATACTTCAGCACAACGGCATCCTCTCCCAAGAATGAAAAAAGCCTGTGTACCTCCTCATAATGCCCAGGTAAGACTATGCAGAATGTCTTCAGGTCAACAAATCTAACTTCAGGACAAAAATTAAAAAACCCTGGAAGCTTTTCTTCCCTCAGCGCTGCAGCAAAAAAAAAAAAGTTATTTCAAGCAAACATTATTCCATCTGTTGCGTTGAACAAGAAACGAGGCGCAATGAGAGCTGCTGAGGCTGAACTCCAAGTGAGAGGACGCGGGTTTGTGTCGTGCTCCCATGGATATCACCACCTCCTTGGATCTGAAGTCACCGGGAATTTTTGTAGGCATTGCATGCGCTTTGCAAGAAGAAACTCCCCCTTGTCGGCTGTATTGTTGCTTCCACTCGCTGCACCGCTCGGTCCATGTGCCCACACGCACTTTTTCTGCCAAGTTACATCATGTTACAGTGTGTCTCCTTCCTTTGAACAGGACTATTGGGATTATCATGACTGCAGCTGCACCAGTCGTCACCTTCAGTTTAGATTTGACTAGACAGGCTACTATAATGTCCTCAAAATAAAGAAATCATTTCCAGATGTTTATCTCAGAACTCCACAGCTCTGATTGTTGGATTATTTACATCTCAAGTGTCTTTTATGACAATTTGAACGGTGTATATGTTCATTGTTTTATTTAATGACATTAAGCACTTTCAGCTGTGTGAAACACTTAAAATGAAATGTCTTATTCTGCAGGCTGGATTTTTTTTTTTAAACCCATTTAAACATCCTGGCAACTCCGGGTTCAAACAGCAGGAAAAGATATGGGAAAGCTCACGGTTCAAACTGAATCTGAAACCTTGGAAAACTGGTCAGGTTATGTAACAGATCCCATTCACCCACCCCACACCCCCTTTCTCATCTATGCTGCATCATCACTTTCCCTGTAAATGTCTGGAAACAACACATTTCTCTTCTCCCATAAAATCTTAAACAACCCAAAGAGAGCTGGCTCCCTCCGCTCATTCAACCCACAAAGATGCACGCCTGTCTCAATCATGAGAGGTCCCTGAGCACCATTACAACTCACAGGACTGCGGTCCAAGACTCTATCCAGGGGAGAGGACGACTGGTAGTCTTCCATTCATTCCCCTTAACATCGCGCCATTGTGAACACGTTGGAGGTGTCCCGTCTCCGACTATCTTCGGCTCTCAGACGAAAGAAACGTCTGTGTGGACAAAGGTCGTCGCCATGGCGTCGATATTGCGGGGGACCAAATGTGCCGTGAGCAACATTGTTGGTCTCTGGGGAAACATGTACGGTTATTAACTTTACTGGTAAACCAGCCGTGATAGGGATGGTTTGTAGATTAGTGTAACAGAGTTACAGGATTTGATCGCATTGCCAGGAGTACATTGCATTTTTGTATACGTATCGTGGATGCTTATGGGGTTTTTTACGATTGCATGATTGCAGCTCATTCGCCAACCCTTGACAAATCGAATTAGAGAAGGAGGCTGCGTTTATCTTATGACTGTCCGGCAGTCTCACCCCAGTCTCACCCCACCCACCCCCTTCTGAAGCTGACCAGCTGACCCCAGCATCTTTTCGGGTGACCAGAGCGTGCACAGACGGACCTCAGATTGCCGAATACGAGGCTGTGCCGTCTCTCTTACTGTCTTCATCTTCGCTGTATGTTACAAGCCGCGTGTTGCTGGTCTCCGGGGAATCTATGGAAATGGTGTTATGAGAGAACACCTTCACATGGCCCAATCTGATGCAATGTGCAGCATCTGGAGGAACTCTACAATACATACCAGGAGGATGTTTTTGGCCATGACCGATGCTTCCACACAAAGAGTCCTTTGAAAACTCTGGCATGACAAACCAGCCACTCCTATCGTCTTTCAAACGCAGAGCAGAAATATAACTGCATTACACCGCGCTGTGTCTCACAAAGCACAGGGTAGCAGTAACAATAACAATATTCATGTCTGGAAGTTACGCTGACACAAACAGGCTGTTTGTGTGTGTGTGTGTGTGCGTGTGTGTGTGATGGGGAAAGCTCAAGGTGGATTGGCTTTTCCTCCGGATTACTAAGTGGTTTTAATTGCTCCACTTCCTGAGCGTTTCTCAGACTTTCGAGACAACTGGAGCTACAGAAAACACATGTGATGCCTTCTAATCAAGTCTATCAGCGGAACAAACACGTCATGTTTACCTCAGCGTGTTAGCGTCCCGGGAGGAACTTATTTGCATCCTTTTGGTTGAGTGACTGCCTTGTCACCGCTGAGTGAGCGGAGGGTCGGAGTTCAAGTGTACCCATTAAGAAGCCAAACAGTATCATTACACCCAGAATGTGAGGCTCTCATTTTAAGGGAGCACCGGCGGAGTATTCTTAGCCTCTCGTCCTGAATTTTAAGTGATCGGCGTGAATCGGTCTCTGTGATTACTTTCAATGGAGGGGCCATCGAGAAACTTCAATCTTTTCGTTAGCTACCTTTTGCCGTTTTCTATCAAAGCACTTAGCTCTCCTTCCTCCTGCCCAGCAAACATAATACTGACATTGTTCAGACTGGGCAGTGGCGAGGACCTGCTGGGGGGGGGGGGATGTGGAAAAACGAGGCTTATTTTACACTGCACCACTTCATAAAAGCTGAAATTGTGAGATTTAATAACGGTTTGCTTTTCATCGAACAAGACATTGAACTTTCCTTTGCGACAGATATCACAGAGGACCTCCATCAATCACTTCAACCGATTGTGCCGCGCAGCTGAAGCAGGCATTCACACAACAAGAGGAAACAGTTGGAGATACAGCAGGAGAAGTGTAATGTGCTTAGGCCCAGGACGACAGGGTCTTTCCCAGTGTCTATGAATGAAACGCTGTCAGCTGGATATAGAAGTAGGTCACATGAGCGTTATTTAGGAAAGGCACTTCCTCTTCTCCTTTCATTTGTATTCATACTTGTTTTTTTGGTAATGGGTATTGCGAGTGCTTGTTTGATCAAGTATGTATGGCCACAGAATACATAACCCAGTGCCAACTGCATTAAATGAAGTAAATATGTCAGAGGTCATTAAGGAAAAGGCAAAAACTGATCTTCCTACATTTGAGTGTTCAGTTTACAGGATGAAGCTGACTCTGGCTGACTTGATGGTCAAACCAGTACTGCAAACGTTTTATGGGCAGAGCGCGGAGGCTGCCTTGTCCTGTTCCTGGTGTTTATGGTTAGTCAGCAGGGGTTCGTGCTTTTTGCCGGTGACATAAATCGTGTAGTGGACAGGGAAAGGCAACGACTCTGGTCATCCTCTGCCACATGAACCACCGCAAGGAACCTAAACAGCTAAGATGCTAAGACGTCTGCTCTCCTACTGCCCCTCTGTCAGCGGGATTATGCAACCATGACGGGAACTCCTGATGAAGTAGAAGCTGTCACTCCGGCTACTTAGAAAAATCGGCCCACTAAAGTTCTGTAAATCCTCCACTTTAGCCTTGAATTATGTGGCGTAGTCTGTCTGCCTCTCAGAGTTTAATTTAAAAGTGTCTCCGATGAACAATGTACGGGATGATGTCACGCTGCGACGCCACTGGAGCGGATTCAAGGGTGGATCATGCTGGCAGCAAGGTGAAATAAGAACTTGCAATAACTTTGCAGGAAATACACATTTTCAAAGACGAGGGGCCGTCGATTCATCAGCCAGATGTGGCCTATAATGTTCGGATTCACATGAAATCCATCACAGCCCAAATTACAACTGGCAGGTGTGTTAAAGTAAGTGTTGGATGGAGGTCGTGCCCTCCGCGACTTGTATTCTGGCAATGTCTGAATATTTTATCCGCCATGTTTTCTTTGGCTCTTAGAGGATTTAACAAAAGAAAGAGTGGCGAGAAGGGTTAATGCATGCGATAGATCATCCTGGCTTGTCATCTTGTAGCTTTCTTCCTCCTTCTCCCCGTTTTTTTTTCTTCCCTCCCTTCCAATTTTCCTGGCCCCTCACCCTCGGCTTCTCCAGCCGCCGGCCAGGTCCCCTTCTTCTGGGGACCTGGCCGCAAGACCCGCCGTATATATACCGGCTAAGCTGCTATTCCTCCTGAGCGGGTGATCGATGGCCCCTGTGTTCACAGCTTCAGTCCTCATTCACGTTGCTTCACGGTGTCTCCGCTAACCAGCCATGGAAAATCAAGTTCAAACATTTTTCCACATTAGCTGCTTTACCAGGAGGATAGAAATTGATATCTGCTGTAATTACCCGACAACCCCCCCCCCTCACCCCCTCCACCCACCACAGGAGAGAAAATACACCCCACACTTATCTCCCAACAGTGCAGCATTTACTAAATGATGGCTCTATTCAACACACTTTCATAACAGACAACATGAATGATGCCAGAGCGATATCAGATGGGATTTAATAGAAATGGGGGCAAAGTTGAGAAAGGCGCCATTGAGTTCATGCCAGCTCTTTGGCACCAAACTTTCCAGTAGTTAACCATCTGAATCCCACCTATACAGTACACAGACGTGCAAGTAGTGCGGTAAAGAGCAGCAGCACACAATATATATTGTGTCATATTGTAAAACATTCACCCCTTTTTTTTCCAAATAGAGATCGTATTTTATCTATTTCCTCTTTTTTACATCTAAATTTATTAGATGTCATGCCACACCTATATAATAGGTTTTATTCTTTCGCCAGGACCTATAAAAATATGGTTCACGCGCTCACAGGAAGAAGTTGTATTCCCCCTTGCTACAGTCCTTTCCTGTAATTGCCTCCAGAGGGTCACTCCCTTTTAAACACACTTTCAACACAGTGACAAAATAGCTTACCATTTTTGAAAATGTTGAAAGTCTCGTATGTGAAATGACCTCAAATATTTGCCTTGAAATCTTTGTGTATATGCAACACCGTCTGCTACAAATCACTCTGTGTGGAACTTTTCAATCCTCGTGCTCCTCTGACACTGAAAAACAGTTTTTTATTTCATCCCAAAGCCCCCCCACTCAACGGTCTGTGCACGCAGGATCAGGGGGAGATTTACAAAATTGTGACTTGTTTTGATATCGGACTGCCGTCTGTTGAGTAATGCAGGTTAAGGACTGTTTACCTTTACTGCTGGGAATGGATGATGCATAAACCCCAGTTAGTGGCTGACTCACTGATGACACGTGCCTTCCAGCCTCTGACAGCACATCGATTTGGTATGGTGCCGTACTATGAGCCAAACTAATTACTAGCTGTGTTTTCAAGCAGTGTTCTCCTCATACGCGGCGTTCAGTTCCATGTAATGTTCATGTTTGATGACTGCTGGTCCCGCTGGAGCGGCCTCATGCTTGGTTAGCTGTGAGCAGGGGAATCATGTGCTCTCTTCAGCAACAGTTAGATGAATGAAACGTCTTCTTCCATGCCCCCAATTAACGGTGAAGGTCAAGCACCAGAAAGTTATGATGCGATTTAACCCCCCGCATGAGGTCAATTTGACCTGAATAGCTTCCCATTAAGCATGATAAATTTGTTATTTTTCAATCCATTAAACATTTTCCCCATAGTCCATTTAGTCAGAACAATCCACCGGCCTGCCATAACCTATGTTCAGTTTGCTGCGAACAATCTTCAAGGGAAGAGGGGATGACACAACAATTAACCGAGATAACATCAAAGTGTTTTCGGCCACAGGCTTACGCTAATTATCAGTCACCAGTGTTGAATGGAGATCCCTCCAGTGCGAAGGTCAATAGGGGAGCATCAACAGCAGCATATAACAAAGACTAAACTTCAGTCCTGCCTGTACGACGGCAATCAATGAAACCTTGTTATAGCCATGGGATCCATTAGAGGGGGCGAAGAATAGGCGTGTGAGGCTCAGGGAGGAAGCCTCTCTGACTGCGTTGACCTGTCTGCAAGAGCCCCCCGGGCAGGCAGACACCAAGGCCTCTGACAGATGTTAGAAGGAAAAAAAAAAACGGCTCCATTCATCATGGCACTTTAGTGGAATCTCTTTGAACTGCACCAAAGGAGTTAAATGAAACAGACGGTCAGAAATAGATAGAAAGTAATTTGATATATAGGAAACGAAGAGGAATATCAGCATGTCCGCTAAGTAGGCCTTGTAATCCACGCATGTCTCCCATCACCGCCAAGCTCTTAAATCACACCACTGTGGGAGCCGTTGGGTTCGACATGTTGTTGTGCAACACTGTCTACGAGCCCGCACCGCCACCTCGGTTCTGTCCAGTGTTCTCACACACACACACACACAAATTGTCAACAATGGAGTGTGAAGTCATGGCATGGGTTTAATGGTCTCCATCAGCCCGTGTGGAACTGCCTCTTTCCTCCCACTCTCCCATGTCGCAGCGGTGGGATTTAAATCACCGAGGCAGAAATGACAAGATGACAACGACAGCAACACAAGCCAGTTAAAGCGCTCTCTACATCTGCTTGCATTCGAGATGTATTTTCCATACTGTCTTTTGCTAACGATGCGGTTTATTGCAACGTAAAAGCATTCATATGACTCTACGGCAGCCCCGACGATACAGCTGATTTTTATACTCGAGCGCTCCGTAGGGAGCAGGAAGAGGCCCCGTGTGTCCAGAGCCCCGTCTCCTGAGCAGTACTAAGCACTCAGCAGGCTTCAAGGGCGAATGTTCATTAGGGAGCCAAGTTTTAATAAGCCCGCAGACAGACATGCTGCTAAACAGCCTCAAGTGCCAGAAGAGGTGAGTTTACTTATCTCGCTGTTCCTCATGACTTCACATGGCAACATGAGCAATGCATCTACATAACCCAACAATTACCTACTGCACAGGATCGACAGGTCAGGGAACAAGGCACATTCTGGGGAAAGCATCTGGAGTTGTTGTTGGACACCTGGAATGACACTGAGGGGTCACATACAAACTTTATCCAGTGAAACTTTTATAAAAAAAAGTCTAATATTTAAACTTATAGTTAAAATCAATGCAGCAGCTGTGACTCAGATATTATATCGTGTTTATTACTGCCCTTGTTTTAAACAAGTATGCATGCACAGTACTTAAATGTACTTTAATTGTACTATAAATACACTTCCTCAGCTGCTCCTCATATTTCCAGTCTGTAACTGTATCATATCTCTCAACATGCTACTGGAAAAGCTTTTTTACGAAACAAATCATACCGTGCAATTCAAAGATAAGAACGGGGTGTTCGCTCTCTGTGACGAACGCCGAGATCTTCGACTCCCATAATATGTAATGTAATGAAACGAAAACACAAGAGCATATCAAGGTTGTACTAAATCACTCTTTCATTACGGCGAGATTGGGCGATAACTGATCCGATGTTATTCCTGCGGCCTCAGAATAAGCACCCGACCCCGACCCAGCCTCCTGTCTTCGTGTCCAGGACAGCTTGTATCTGAGGAAGACATAAATTACTAAATGAATAAAAAAAAAACAGGTCGACAGCTGTGTAGAAAAACACATGATGACAGACTCGACAATTAAGCAACGGAACGATAAGGTCATAAAATTGTCCTTCAACTGTTTCTACTTAACTCCGCCGGCCCTAAGATAAGATAACTCCGAGGAATCAATCACGGCACTTGTGTACTCAGACTTGCATGACAGACCCGAATATAAGTCCATGCTGTGTGGGATGTTTAGATGTCTAGCAGAAATTTGGCTTTAAAATCTTTGCACATTTTGTTCCGTACCAGGTTTTTGTGTTTGGGAGTTGTTACGGCTGCAGGGGATTTTCAGAACGGGCAACAGGAGAGCGGAATGATAGTTGATATTCACAAACAAGCCTCGTGTCTGTGTGATGTTTGCAGACTGACCCAGAAAGAATGCAGTCGGATATTCTCCGGAAAAAAAAAAAAGGCCGGGCCGATATCGTAGGCTGTGGCCACCTTATTGTTTTCATCTCGCTAGTTGTGATGAGAAGTTTGGTAATAATCACTGGCTGTGATTGCTTGCAGAGGGCCCAACCATCTGTCCACCATTTAGCATGAAGAACCATTCCATTTTTTCTAACAGCGAGGAGCCTGATCTACTCATTAGATCAGCGCGTCCTCTCTCATGATGATGGATAGTGTCGTGTGGAATCACTCTTTTATTGCTGAATTGATCACAACTGTACTCGCCGTGCGTCTGAGGCCAAGCAACATCTGGCAGCAGCCTGGACGCCGTTAATCACCGATCACTAAATCACTAAACACAAAATAGCTTGATCTCCTTGGAACAAACAACCAGGAACTCCTTTAGTTTCATAACAGCCTTTATTATATAATTTTGCACAAGTAGCAAAAGACTTGTTTTCATACTTCTTTGGTAATAAGTACAGGGTGTCTGTAAAAGTTTGACATACTGTACATTTCCTCGCTGAAACTCCTCGTACGAGTCTCTCTGGGCAGATTCTTTGCTGATGTAATGCGGACTTTGCCACAGAAATCATGCTGTTGCGCTCTCTAATGACTGCAACTAGATCGCAGATTAATTTAGTGGATGGAAAATATCTCAACCGCAGTCCACAGACAACGTTGCATATCAGACGAAAATTTGTTCGTCCTTGTGGAGCGGTTGGTGTCTGGAACGCTCGGCTTTAAAAAAGTTGGGGGATTCCATCAGGTCTGTGAAATATATTGGCCAATTGGGATGCTGGGAGAGAAACAAAGAGCTGAGGAAATGTAAAAATCTTAGCAGCCAGTGGGATTGGTTGTGATGGATGTAATGAATATCGAGGGGTCATATGCATTCTCACTTGGAAAGGGAGAGGGTTTTACGGCCTGGACAGTGTCACCGTAGGGCCGTCTTCTGTTCTCTAGCTTTGTCCAAATGAAGCAAGCAAACCAGAAACATGTCAACATGGCTCTCCGCTGTCTATCAGCCCGGAGCATGAATATGTATTTTCCTAGACTGACCTCACGCAGGCATTTCAAGGCAACAAGCCATTTCCCCCTCACAGAGTCCATTACATTCTTTCCGGTTCGCTTTGATGTTCCGCCTGAAAATTTTGCGAAGAATAAATGCGTTCTTTGTTTAGCCAGCGGTGCATGACTCTTATCTTTGAGTAATTGCTCTAAAAGACCGCAAGAACTTGGTTGTAGTGTAAAAACACAAATGACTCTTTTCTTTGAGATGACTCATAGTTCCCGTCATGTAAACAAATCTGTGAAGTCATGCGCCGAGAAAATGAGAAGCAAAAGGACCTTTAAAAGACTCATTTTCTCACACGTGTCTCGCTGATATTGTTGGTATAACGGTGAGATGACCCTTGCTGGGGGTTCCTCTATAGAGCCTCGTTTCAGCCGGTCACCAAAAAAAGAATAATATACAGGCAGATCGTCGCAGAGCTCACAAACAGAGCAGAGCAAACAGTCTCTGCCATGTTCGTGGCCTCTCTTATGTCCTCACTCGTTTCTGGCCTTAATATCCTCCCCAGAGTGCCCTGCATGGTATTCTCATCATCCGATTGGGTGGCTGACACCTCAAACAGGAAGGGACTCCCGCCATGACCCGCGATGCTAACACAGAAAGCAGAGATGAGCCTGGAGGAGTTACTGTACATCAGATCCACTTCACGCTGGCTGCCGTGCACCTGGACCCGGATGATAAGTTTCTGCGAAGTGGGACCCGCAGTGGAAAAAGGTTTGTGGAAATGAATATGTTATTTATAATATCGTATTCCCGTGATTCCATGCACTGAATTGAACTCGTACATGCAGCAATGGCTGCCAATAAGAGTCATGAGAACATAGCTGAAATGAAATCAGGCTGAAAACATGCTGTCTCTTTTTCAAAGGCTTTAGGCGGCAGCATGCCATTATACAAACTGAGAGCTGGGCACGTTTGGGAGCAGCAGCTGATAGGATGCAGTCAATCTTTCTGTCAGTCTGAACAGAGCCTAACCCTGTTCCCCTCGCTCACCGGGGTGGTCCCCACCATGCTGACCATCTCAGTTCAGGATGACTTGGCAGTCGGGAACACGCTTCCTCTCAATCAGCAGTTTCCAGCAGGTGTCCTGTACCTCACTTTTCCTACGTCCACATCTCTAACTCACCGGCTTTTCTGGCAGAGTCAATTCAGTAATGTGGCATGTGGTGCCAGCCAGCACTCGTCTGCTGAAATTCCTGAGCCAAGCTAAACGTGTGTGAATGCAAAATCCATATTGGCCTGTTTTTAC
Source organism: Macroramphosus scolopax (assembly GCA_901007825.1). Taxonomy (NCBI): domain Eukaryota; kingdom Metazoa; phylum Chordata; class Actinopteri; order Syngnathiformes; family Centriscidae; genus Macroramphosus; species Macroramphosus scolopax. Next base: position 86,154 of record CAAKHC010020461.1, read on the forward strand.
ATTCCCTCTTTGATGCTTCTTTTCAGCAATTGTTTTTCTTTCCACTCCCCTCCTGACAGATTTCCCTCCGCAGCACAAAGGTGAAGGTGATCTGTGGCTCTGGACTGTAAACACACTGTAAGCTGGTCATCGCTGATCTGTACACAAAAAAGAAATGGCACATGTGTCTGCCAGATGTGGCTACAATGGTTGTGGTTGCACGGTAGTGGCCATTGAAACCCACTCATCCTCCAACGAGAGAAAGTATGAATGAGTAAATTCCCCTGCAAGACAAACTGTGCAGGCTTTTGCTTGAAAGATGACTAAGGCTTTTAAATCATCTACATTGTTGTGGTTTGGCCGAAACCACAGAGCAATGCAGTGGTTCATTCACAAAAGAGTCTTGGGTTGTGTGGTCGGACCCTTCTAGTTTGATAGGACCAAACACGGAAGGGAGTTAAGTCATCAGGCCAGTTAACACCAAGAGGTCATTCTGTAGGTTGCCATGGAGACAGAGACTGGTCTTCTAGGGATATTCAATGGCACGGAACTCTTTACTCGCTTGCAGAGGCCTTCGGTGGAATCCAGGCCAATGACCACTAGATCATTACTGGCCAGTGTCAACCAGGCTGGCACACATCAGGACCCTCCGGGTTGCAGACATCCCCAAGTATTTTTATACTGGTTAAGCTGTGGGATGAGTGTTTCATCCTTGGCAGCCGGGTCACACATTGGCAGAACTTGCGGCGAACCCATAGACTGTATAAAACGCTTGTTGGAAAAGAGCAGCGTTCTCATCCCATGTTGTCAAACTTTTACACGTTGTCACTGGCCTCAGCATGGATACAGACAACAAGGCATGCTGTTGCATCTCTATGAGACGCAGCAGGCTGTCCATTAACTTCAATGTAAAGCCATTTAGGTCATGTGAGTGGTGCATGCGCGACCTTGAAAAAAGGACCTTGAATGCACAGTCTGGTTTGTTGTGCCCGTTCACAAGTGTGACTCCTTATGCAGAGTTACCTGGTATATATTGACAGATCAGAATCCGAGTGTCATTGGCATGAACGGGTTGAAAGGGTGCCTTGTGCGTCGGTATAAAATGCAAGGGGAGTGTCGCTATGTGATGAGCAGGAGGGATGAAAACGTGTTAGCGAGACAAATATAGAAGTGCTATAGAATTGCATTCTTTCTAAAGGCCAGCAGAGGGCGTCTCTACTAGTTGCCAAAAGACGTCTGATTGTATAAAAGTCTATTACCCTGATTCTCACTTGATTTATGACCTCCGTAAACATTCCAATTATGTATTTATGGTCTCAGTTGTTAGTTCAAAGTGTTTATTTTGCAGATTATGGTCGCATTTAGAGGCTACCTTGTAATTCAGCCCGCCAAAGAAGATAGAAACACTCCACCT